>JAADVT010001019.1:0-11176 GCA_023335895.1 Pythium rishiriense
GCCTGATTTGGGGTTGTGGGTTAGCCACCGCCCCTCAGAGAGATAATCAGACTTCGTTTTGCATCCTTCTACACAAGTCCCGTCCGTCCCTCAGTAAAAGTCAAACATTCGCAGGACAAATCCATAGAAAGAACCCGGGTTGAACACTCTGGCACGCAGCTCCGAGCCAAAAGTATAAGTGGCAAACACTCTACCAAGGCTCGGAGCAAGAAAACACTAATTTCCGTCTCGGGACGTGGCTGAAGGAGAGAGAGAAGTGGAGGCGAGAGAGAGAGCGCGTGGGGGCCACGCTCGCAAGCGAGCGGGATGAGTGTATTGACCATCGACGGCCACAGCTACAAGCTGTGGCTAGCCCCTTGAAGGCGGAGCCTTCCGTCGACGATCACTCCTCGGTCTCGTTGCAGCCGTGGCCATCGCACTTGCGAGCTTCTCCATCGATGCCACGTCGATGTGGATGTAGCGCTGGAAGCAATCACTGCTCCAGCGACCTTGGAGCTTGATAGTCGTGTCCTCGTAACCGGCTTGGAAGAGCGCTGTTGCTCCGCCTCCACGGAGGGAATGCGTGCCGAATCTTGAGGCATCGTCGCCGCACGCTCTTGCTGCGTCCTTGATTGCCTTCTCGATCGCGCTGGCAGCTAGCGCCGTGCCGTTTACCGCACAGAGTGGCGCCTCTGGAGGTAGGCCTTCGTTCTCGCGCATCAGCGCGCATGCTGCTCGGACCGGGCAGAGCCACGACACGCTCGACCTTGCGAGGGTTCTTGATGTTGTGTTGCCGGCTTGGTCGGTCTTGCTTCCTCTGAACGTGATCGTCACGAGCTCGATCCTTGATTTCTCTGTCGTGCGCCGCCCTTGGGTGTCGGTGAACGCCACGTCTCGCCGCTGTAGCATGAACCACGCTGTCGAGCCGTTAGAGCTGAGGTACTCGGATCGTCTCAAGAGGAAGAAATAGCCCAAGACCGTAGCCCCACAGAGAACGCGGTCGCGGTGCTGTTCGAAGTTGAGACTCGTGCGGATTTGTTGGAGATGGGTGACGGAGACTGGTGCGCGCCGTTGCGGAGGCGGCGACAGCCGATGCATCCCGAGCAGAGCGAGTTGGTGGCTGGGTGTAAGGCCAACGGGGTAGCCGAAGCGGACTTGATGATGCCATGATATATGGCTACATTTGGACACCACGGTCGACGGGCAGTTGGTGGACGGGGAGACGGTGCCGAGCCAGCACTCGATGGCGAAGCGGACGAGCTGCAAAGAGTGGTGCTCGGGCTCTCGGGCAAGCTGCGGTCGGTGTCCTTGGTGAGCGCGCCATTCACACCACTGCAACCACGTTCGATCGTAGATGCGTCGCGAGCTTGTGGCCAAAGACGCGGCTTGTAGGTCGACGAGAACGTTGCGTAGATCCGCCGGATGCTGGGCGGGACGTGCACCTGCGACCAGCAAGCTACAGCGTTAGTAAAGATGGCTAGGAGGTCGGCACGTGACCGGCGACTGCCGGCGTCAGCCACACGGTTCCAAGCACCCGGAAGGTGGCCCGTCGACACACGCAGCTGCCACGCGGCTTCTGCAAACCCGATGGCGCGGTTAAGTTCCTGGGCAAGTGGGTGCCGTGCGGAAAGATTGTTGGTCCTCGAGACCGTGGTCTGGTTGTCGCTCCAGCATCTCACGTGCGGCCACTGAGGGGTAAATGCTGCGTGCCATGATTGACCAAAGATCAGGCAAGCGATCGTGACGGCAAACTGCTCACGGACGTTGATGTCGAACTGCGGGTCTCCACGCTCGTCCTCAGTGAAGTCGAGCACAATGTATTGCTTCCCACCAGGGTCGAGGATGCAGAGACCTTCACCGCTCGCGTCCATGAAGAGGTGCACGTCAGGTTGTGGCAGCGTGCCAAACAGGCTTGTGGGCCCCCCACGGGCCGCGCCCGACTGGAGGATGAGCTCGAACCAGTGTAGGTCATCGCGGGCCCACGCGGATAGGGCGACGGAGCCGTAGCGGGGCGCCGCCGCACAAAGCAAGTTCAGGCGTTGGTAGAATGGCTTGGCCGCGCGCACGCACGACGCGACGTGGCGGAGGCTGCCGAGCAGGCGCTGCAGCTCGGTCTTTGAGATCCTCACTTTCTCGAGCGCCTCCTCCACGCGCCCAAGCGCCTTTGTGATCTTCTCCGGTGGCATAGAGACCGTGCGGGCCGCGCAATCCCAGTCGAGGCCGAGCGCGCACGCCGAGGTGTTCCACGAAGAGAACTTGGATTCGTTGATGGCGAGCGGACCCAACACCGCCATCATCGCCAGCCGAAGCGTGTCTTCCGCGATGGCGCATTGATCGCCGATGTCGACCTCGAGGAGGATGTGGTCATCGACCCATTCGTACGCAAAAAACGGAGACGAGTCAGCTGCGTCGTTGGCCATCGAGGCTGGCGACTCGCGACCGACAAGTGTGGAGATCGCGCGGCCGAAAACGCCGTAGAAGGCCGGTGATCCCGTCCACCCGAAGGGGGCAGAGAGATCGATCACGCCAGCCTTCAACTCCGGGAGTCGGCCGCACATCCAGTGGACGTCCTCTGCGTGATGTCGAAGATGTCGGAAAGCGCCTTGAACGTCTCCCTTGAGGAGTAAGATCGTCGCGTGCCGGTAGCGGCGGTGCAGCGCCTCAATACGCTGCGCGAGAGCTGCCACCGACTCGTACATGACGGGTGGCAACTCGCTGCGCGTGGTGACGTCGTTCACACAGTCGTCGAGTGGGAAGGCGAGGTCGTGTATCAAACGAATCGCGTCGTTGAAGCCCTCTTCGTCCTTGGGCACCGCTCCGAACGGGCTAACGTGGACGCACCATCGCGCGAGGATATCCTCGTCGACGAGGATATAAGTCCCGGCCGCTTCGCCTTCCCGGATCCTCGCCGTGACGCCAATTGCGTGCGCGCTCGCAGAACGGTGGTTTGGTGGAGGGCGGCCGGTCGTGGGTGCTGATCGCGCCCATGCCGCTCGAAAACCTTGACGAGCGATGCGTATCATAAGTTCTTGATGCTCGTAGCCGATCAGTAGACGCCGGTACGCATCGGGGTCGAGAGCCTTATTGGGGCGTGGATCCTCCGGCGACTCACCACGAACGAGACGGACCAGGGACGGAAGCGACATGTTGCTCTTACGCACGAGCGCGCAGAGAGTATATTGCGATGACAAGTGACCGTCAGTTGGGCGCGGGACGCCGAACTGGATGATCACCGACGCGAGGCGCTCGCGCACGGCGACGAGGTTGGTTGCGAGCCGCCGCCGTAGACGCTCCTGCACTGTCGGCCACCGGGGCTGGTACCGGGACGGTCGGCGTCTCGAGGCGGCGGGCGGCAGTCACATACGGCGGACCTCCGCGCGCACACCGCCGTAGCGCTCGCCGAGGAACTCAAGCAGGCGCTGGGGGAGTGGCTCCGTCGGGATGTGGTGGCACCTACTGTTGGCGTACACACACTCGTCCGGATTTCCATCAGCGCCACGACAGCCCTGCGCGGACAGGAAGCGGACGCACACGGTGTGTCCTTCGAACCGGGGAATAAGCGCTCTGATGTCCGCGGGGATCGTCGAACCACCGGCTGCTCCTGGTTCACGTTTGATGGGGCGGTGAAAGCTGGAACCGGCGCGGTTGTCGTCGCGGGCGGACGGGCCGTAACGCGAGCTCAGGCGGTGGACGTGCGGGGCGGGCGTCGTCAGCGAGCCAAGCTGTACAGCACGGTGGACCTTGCGCGTCGTGACGAGGTGGATCATGTTCTGTAACTCGGTGTGCGCTATCGTGACCGTGGCGCGCACGGCCGATCGAGAGTTGCCGCCGAGGAGCGCGTCCTGGTGGGCGGCCGCACGATACTGCTCGAGCACGAGGTCGACCCAGTAGACGAGGAACCCGAGGTCGTCCGTGTCCCACAGTGAGAGACCCACCATTTGATGGATAAAATCGCACATGGTGGACACCAACTCGCGCGTTTCCTGCGCGCCAAATGCAACACAGTACGTCTGCAAGCACGAGAGGGCAGACACAATGTCCTCGAGCTTGGTCGGCGCAACGGGGTCAGGCGCGGCCACCGAAAAATCCTGAATGTCGATCTTGGTGGTCTTCTTCTTCGCCGACATGACCCAGTTGATGCGCTCCAGAGGATCGAGCTTGGCGAGGTGCATGATGGAGAGACCGCTGTGTCTTGGTTGGCTGGAAGTGCTTCTTATGCTTCTTGCTCGTGCTCTCCTCTTCTTCCTCGTCGTCGTCGCTGACCGACCGCGCACGCTTGGGCCCCGCCGCCCTCGGCGGGATAGACGTCGCCCGAGCCGCAAGGTATTGTGCGAGGGCCTTAGGGTAAGGAGCCAACGCAAGGAGGATGCGCTCATGAACTTCGTCGTCGTCTGGAGCAGCGGTGCCCTGGCGCCCCAGCGTCGGCGCACGTGCCGTTGGCGCGCGAGCCGTCGGCTCCTCGCGGTCGCTGTCGGAGTCAAAGAATGAATCGGGCGGCGCTTGAACTTGCGGTGCAGGCGGTGCCACAGGCCTCGGGGGTGAGAAGAACGTCGCGCCAACACTGTCGCGTAGAGCTCTGCGAGTGCCCTTGGCCGAGCTCTCGTGGACGAACACGAAATCCACCGCGTGCTGGAGCGAGAAAACGTGAGGCGTCTCCTCGTCCGGCGTGATCCATTCGCATTGTTGTTGTGGGTCAGGCAAGTCTTCCGTGGGGACGAGACCATCCAGGATCGCGGCGATGTCGCGCGTAGGCCGAACGCGCGGAGCGTCGGGCCGGCCGAGTAGACGGGATAACAGCGTGGCGTGTCGGTTGCGCATCGTGGCTGCCGTGAGCTTCGGGTCAGGACCGCCACCGCCAAGGAGAAGCGCGACGATGGGATCGATACGCAGGGCGGACGAGGAACGGCACCGCACAGCTGCCCCGCGGCTCGGTTGAACCAGGAGATCGCGGCCACTCACCTCGATGACCTGGCCGTGGACCCAGCCCGCTCTGGAGCGCGCCGCGACTGGCGCGTGCATCCACGAGGCCGCAGTACCGGCGGTTCGTGCGGGCATGTTGCTGGGGGAGTTTTTAACACCTTGAGTGTTACGCGGCAAGTTAGAGAATGAACAGACCACAGGGGTTCTGCTCCACGGGTCGCCACTCGTTCCCTCGCTGGAAAACCCGTTTTCGTCACGTAATCACGATTCATAAAACACACCGTGCTCGAAGCGCATCGGCGCCAGGGGCGGCGCAGAGCGGGGCCTCCATAAGTGTGTGTAGGGATCAAGAAGCGCACAGAGTTTGTGAGGACTCTGGTGTGTGTCGCAGCAAGCGTCGGGCGACCACTTCAAAGAAGTTTGTGATATCCCGAGGCAGCGCGCGTTTGTGAACGAGCGCCGCCGACCCAGGTTGTTGATTTTTGTTGTCGGGCGCGGCGAATAAGTCCGGTCTCATACGCCGAACGCGAATTTTTCGACCTGCCTCACGACACAACCACCGCCCAAAACCCAAAGGCTCGAATCACGAGTGCACTTGCCACTCGTGTGGAAGAAGAGCTGCGAAAGTGGGAGGAAGACAATTGTGAGCTACAGCTGGTGGAGCAACGCGACGGATCCACTACCCCGGAGAGTGTGCTGCAATTCTGGGGCCGGATGGCCAAAACGGATGAGTATAAGATCCTGCCGAGAGTCGTGCGAGTTCTCTTCGCGGTACCAACATCTTCGGCAAACATTGAGCGTGATTTTAGCGTGTGCGGCGCTATTCGCACACGACAACGAGTGAGCATCGCATCGGACACGCTGGATATGGCTTCATTTCTGAACAGAAACAGAGAGTACGTGAACCTGACTCAGTGAGAGGCGATTCCTGAGAAGGATGTGGATGATTTCAAGCCCGTCCGTGTGACGTATCCCGTGCAGGTGAACCCTGCCGAGTTCTTTGATGATCTCGAGCACCTTGAAGTCATCGATGATTAGCAGCTCCTTCTCGACAGAACACGCACGACGCTGTTGTGATGTTCGCACTTTTGTCGTGAAGAAGCCTCGACAAATCATTCAGCTTTGTATTATCCATCTGGGTTGGCTCTCTTATGTTGCTGTCGGCTGTGAAGAACAGGAGATTGCCAGCTCACTGAGATCTTTATATTGTTTATTCCTGCCGCGCGCGCGCTCAAGCTGCTGGCCGTTGTCGAAAACAAAAAAAATGACAGCTGTCCTCAAGTGGGTTTCGTTCCATTACGCCTCCGGATCTCAAGCGAAGAATTTTCAGCGCTCCAAGCGCAGCCATCAGCTCGTCGATGTACTTGAGATAACAACGTAATGTACATTTGGTCTAATCGAAACATCTCCTGGCGCTGGCACCAAACCGTGGACGCTTGTCGGTAAAGATATCCAAGGCAAGTCGCCCTAGCTATTTCACTCAGCCCCCGAGTTGCATCATCCAAAGAAGGAGCTCTCTATCACACCATGTTCCCCCACAGGTACCAAACTAACCGACCGCTACGACACCCAACGCACGCGGTCCTTTGCGGTCCTTTGCGGTCCTTTGTGTTGGGCAATGAAGTTATGGATAGGCTGTTGGGCTACGATGTGACTTTCTTGCCACCGCGCGCGCCCACGTCGTAGGCGAACATCGTGAACATGACGTAGCAGGCATGTGCATGGTGTTCGCATCGAGTCAGACTGCTAATTTATCGAGGCACAGATCACGAAAGTGCTGGCACAGCCCGCAGCGATATTCAAGTTACGCAAACTAAATGAATGCGATGAAAACTGCAGCTACCTTTTCCCAGAAGTATCCGTGATTGTGAATCGAAGCTCACGAATCTTCGCTCATTCTCTCCTCGTCTGCACACATCCTCCATCTTATGTCGTAGTAGCGAGCTGCAACTTCCGCACGTCCCTTCACTGCTCTTTGAGCCGAACGAACGATCCCATCGATCTTCTTCCCACGTGTGGCCGCGCGCTTTTTCGGCAACAACAGTTTCTTCAATTCCTCCTGCAGTCTTTGTTCCATCTCGTTGATACGTCCTTCAAGCTGCATAACACGCTGACCGACAACTTGGCCTTCCATTTCAATACTCGTTGATACATGCTGCTGTCCACACCCGATTGCTCCAACTCCGTGATGATGTTCTCGGGCGAGTGTCTCGACTCGTTGCTGCCGTTGCGCTTGCTCCAGAGCCTCAATGCGTCGCAACAAATCTGTGCAAAAAGTCGCTGTCTCTGAACTCATTGGCTGCCGTCGATGCTCGCGCTCGAGTGATTCGATTCGTTTTGAGAGATCACGGCTGACTTGGTCGATACGAGATTTGATCGTTGATAGAGCCGCTGTTTGTAAAAGTACCTCGGCCTTAAGCTTTTCCTGGCCTTCACGTATCTCTGCTCGAAGTCGTGCCTCGAGACCGGAGTCAGATTCGTACGTGAAATTTTTGATAGCACGCATGAGCTGTTGCTCGCGCTCGAGATCACCGTCACGTGCCGCTTGCAATGCAAGCTTGATGTTGTTTTCGATGCGCTTCTCGACCTCTTCCGCGGAGCGAGAGATGAGCAGCTTTGTTCGTTGCTTCGTGATTCGTTCGGCGTTCAGCCGGCGATCTATCTCTTGAGCACACTCTTCAAGTAAGCTGGCCTTCGTGTTGGCAATCTGCTCTTTCAGGCTTGTCTCCATTGCACGCCATGCGTCGCGCACGTCACTCGCAATCTCACTTGACGAACTACGCCCACCACCGTCGTCTCGACCCATAAGTTCTTCTTGGAGGCTTCTCAGCATCGCTTCAACACGGTGCTCGAGACGCATTGTCTGTGAGGCTTGGTCTGCGAGGGCCTCGTGCGTCGCCACAGCTTCGCTTTGAGCGTTTGAAATGAGCTGCGCGATTTGTGTACGAAGGGTTTCGTGGCTCTCGTTGAGCTGAACACTCTGTGCGTCCGCAACTTGTAGAAGCTGTTGTTGAAGGGATGATATGGTGTCTTCAAGAGCGCACTCAATGCTTGCAGTTGTCCACTGCTGACGGGCGAGCAGTTCGTGTGCGTTGTTTTCTGCGTTCCGGTGTACAGCAAACAAAGCTTGTTGCTGTTGCACTTGGGCACTCTGTCGATGTGCGAGTACTGCGTGCTCAACCGCGAGTTGGTGCGTCTCGCGCCAAAAATGGTCCACGATGTCATCGATTTGACTCGCAAAAGAGGCAAGAACCTCCTCTTCCGATGGCTCAGCGGCAGCAAGCTGGTCTTTTACGATCTCGATGATGGGTTCCGGAGCACTCATGCTGGTGCTGGAGTGCTGCGGAGATCTTCGGAGACTGGCGCTTCGCCAGCGCCAAAGGGCGGAGAAGCTCCTTCAACGACGTAAACTACACAGTCCCTACAGGATCGCTGAAAACTACACACAACTACACAACTACGGCATGGATTTTCACCAATGATCACGCGAGCTCTGGCTCCGAAGGCGAGCTGATAAGGTACGAATGGGTACATTTGAGAGCTTTGTTGGAGCCCCACCACATGGGCTCCACATTTCGTACTTATCCGGAGCGAGAGACAGGTTTTTTAGGCTCGTTCGGAATGGGTACAAGTGGGGAGCCAGGATTTTGAGGTTATTCGGCTCCGGTCGCCCCCAGCTCGTCAGACCCGTGAATCTGATTGGCCCCGTTTTGGTGAAGTGTCTGCTGCCACTCGCTAATAGGTGTGGAGCACACCATTTATCCCCTCTTTTCTGCACGAATCGTGCAGAAAGCAAGTCAAATCGTGGGTGACACTACGTCCGGTTTTGTCCAATAAAAAAAACGTGAACCCACGACCAAACGCGCTTAACTAGTGTAGGATAAGCATCGATATCTCGTAGGCAGCGGGCCTTTATTGTGGTGTTTTTCTGCAAGTGCTAAAATGTCTAAATTACATATTCGTTCACTCAAAACAATGACGGCAGCCTCCCCCGCTCCAATGCCACCTGTGGCGCGAGTGGTTCTGAGATCATTTCGACATCATGGCGATCCGCCAAGGACGAACGAGCATCAAGGGCAAACATGCGTGTCTCGCCGGTACAACAGGGTCCAGTACACATACGATTTCAAGCTCTCTGTCATACAGCACTACGCGTTCGCTGCGTCTGTTGACCTTACCATCGTCACTTTCTTCTCGCACATCACGCCGGAGAGAAGGAGCTCGGTACGTTCTCTCATCTGCAAGTGGCGGAAGATGCGCACGACCATCGAACAGCTGGCCAGCAACGCCAGGGCGCCAGGACGCACGCGTCGCCGGGACGTCGGGACGGCCACGGTGCTGGGCCCTGGCCTCGAGCATGACCTGGTCGACTGGATCAACAACCTGCGACGTGACGGCATCCCCGTGTCCGATCTGATGCTCCAGCTCAAGGCAATCGAGTTGGCCGACAACTCTGGCTTTGTTGCGTCACCATCGTGTAGGCGTCTTTTCTTGCGCGCCCCAAGCTCTCCTTCCGGGCGCGCAACCGCGCAGGCTGGAGCAAGCCGGACGCCGACCACGTGCTTGGCGACACGTTCGCGCGAGAAGTCATCGCGTGGGTGAAGGAGCACGGCGTGACGCGTGTCTACAACGCGGACCAGCGCGGCGTTCAGTTCGAGATGCTACCAAAGAAGACCGTCTCCGCCCGTGGCGTCCAGTTCGTGTGGGTGCGTGCGCTGGCTCGGAGGAAAAGCAGCGTGTCACGGCCACACTTCTCGCCGACAGTGACGGCAACAAGTATCCGGTCTTTCTAATGTTCAAGGCAGGCATGTCTACGATCGCTGAGGTACAGGTGGAGAACGACCGCCTGCGCCACGGGTTCGGCCGCGAGATCTGAGAGGAGGCCAAGACGATTCAGGGTGCGTTCAGCATGGAGGTGTACGGGAACTCCACCGCCGGGTGGGACTCCGACATCACCTTCACGTGGCTCGAGTTCCACTTCGGCGGCCGATCCCCCAGCAACAACCTATCCTTCTGCTCCTCGACTCATTCTCGGGGCACTGGACAGAGGATGTCCTGTCCGCTGCGGCCCGCCTCAACGTGAAGATCAAGGCCGTTCCGCCGAAGCTGACGCGGCGATGCCAGCCGGCAGACGTCGCGTGGATCAAGCCGCTGAAAGACTGCCTCCGCCGCAAGTGGGTGGAGCACCTGCTGGTGCAGCTTCCCAAGCTGCACCGATTCGACAGCGTCGTTTCGCATGGTATCACCCTCACGATACGATGCCGCCGAGTGGATTAAGGCAGCGTGGGACGGCCTGGCCGTCAAGACCATCGTGTCGGGGTTCTCGAAGTGCGGGCTCTGTAACGGGCCGCCGTTACAGCACCTTGCTGCTGAGGAAGCGGTCCCCTTGTCGGGCTGTCGCTCCGACTCAATCCCCTGATCGACGAGCGCCACAAGAGGCTAAAGACAGACTGTCTATATATACGGGGAGGTCCCCGCGGGAGGATAGCCTCCCATAATACATGACCCTCCTCAACCAGGGGGCCCCTGTCTACCCTAATCAACCTGAGTCATAACTTTGGTCTCCTGATACCTATAGAAGTGAGGAACCAATCCTTTTTTTGCTGACCGAGATCCACGGTTCACCGCAAAGTTATGGCGTGTTTCGATTCCTTCGAACATGGCTTAGATGCCTACCTCTGACCATCCTGAGAGGGATGGCCAGATAGAACGTGTGAACCGCGTTCTTTAGAGATTCTTCGATAATTTGTCCATTCGTTTTTGAGTTGGAGTGAGTTCCTCCCGATGATCGAGCTCACCATCAACAACTCGATTCGCGTCCACCATGCATAGGCCGTTTTACATGAATAGACTCCGTCATCCACGTATCCTGACCCTCGCAGAGAGTGAGCTCCGTTTGACGGAGGGAGGGACTCGCTCGAGCAACAGCCAGGGCAGCTTTTGCTCCTCAAGTACCGACGCAGGCATCGACACTAGCGTGACGACGACGCTGTCATCAGCCCAGAGTCAAACGTAAAAGACGACGGTAATGCCAGCGAAGGCAGCATCGTGGACACCGAGGAAGCTGCCGAGAGCTTGCACGATCTCAGTGATGAAGACATAACTATCTATGCAGTACAAACGTTACATACTGGCAACACCAAAGTCGGGTCCGCAGACAACTTCCTGATCAAGCAACAGCATAAATACCAGTGGGAATTCTCCTGATCACACGAACCGTGACTTCACCGATCGTACAAACCGTGGTTTCACCCATCGTACAAACCGTGGTTTCACC
>JAADVT010000102.1:0-55061 GCA_023335895.1 Pythium rishiriense
CCCCCCCCCCCCCCCACCAACAGCAGCAACCTCGCGCGATCAATTTGCCTTCTTCGCGCCCACGCCCATAATGAGCGACACGCCTTCGCCAACTCCGTCCACCCTCGGCACCGCCACCGTCGACCATGTCTTCGATTGACCGCTCCTCGCACAGCAGTGCCACGGCGCCAACGCAGCCAATGCTGACGCCGACGCCAGCCACGACGCGTCCCGTTGACCTTGCCAAAATGGAACTTCGCCATGTCAAAGCAGCAAGCGGCGCACGATCGTGGTGCTCGAAGAGAAGCTCGGCCACCAGCACGAGCGCAAGCAGTGTTGGAGAACGTGTTGGAGAACGGACCGTTCACGGTGCAGGCACGCTGGTGACGTGTGCACCCAGATCAGGGTTCATCCGGATCTGGTGTGTAGGGTAGGTTGTGGGTGGGGAGCTTTCCCATCCGGGTTTCTAATTGTCTAATGTCAGTCTTCATTTTCCCACAAGAGACGCAGTCATCTCTAACAAGCAGGTCAAGTCGGAGAAGGCGACGATGGTCGCGGCAATCACGAGACGGGGGTGTGAGCTCCAGAACGTGCGCGAGCGGCTCGCATTCGCCGAGCGGGTGATCGATCAACTCCTGGCGTCGTGGGGAATCAACTTGCCAGAAATCTCCATTGCATCATGAGTTTCTGCGATCCCCCATTGGTCAAAAAGCTGAATCCGAAAGGTCGCGAAGGTTTTTGAAAACGCGCGCGTCTGCATTTGGTTCCTTCCCCCCGGAAAGAGCGGCAAAAGAAAACCTTAGGCGACGCAGCTCACGTCGCGTCGACACGCGGCGCGAGCGACGGCGCTGCCACCGGCGACACCACAGAGTTCCTTCCCCTAGAGTATGATTGCCTGGCTGTCGACTTTCATAGTTTGGACTCGATTGTGATCCTGGTGGTGGCTAGCTTTGGCGTTTCCATGGCTGATCAGATCTCGTGGGACGCGTTCTTTGCGCGACAGCGCGCGCGCAGGTGTGCACGTGCCTCCACCTTCGAGGAAGCAGCGCGTTTCTCCGAGCAGCTCCCTCCGCACAACTGGACGCGGAAGCAACGCCAAAAGTACGCGAAGCTACTCCGCAGAAACGAAGCGGCCTCGACGGCGCGCGGCCGCCGGATGCAAGCCACGCCGGCGCTCCCCCCCATGGTCTTCCCGGAGCGCGAACCGAACCGCGGTCGTAGAGTCGTAAACCAAGAATCGCCGCGCGATCTTGACGTGGATGACGAGGCGGCGTACGCAAGCGCGAGTTTCCTCCGTGCACTCTAAATTAAAGAACTATTCACTTTCCAATCCTAGTTTACGGGTGTATACCATGTCCAGAACTGGTTGTGTCCCACCAAAGCGCCTTGTCGTGAAGCTCTCGACCATGCGCATGTGCGTTTTCGCTTGTACAAGCTTCGAATGATGTAACAAGGATCACACTTCTCAAGCTTGGCTCAGGATGCCAACGCCTCCAGCTTCGACGGCCATGGTGCGCTCAAATCACAGCTCAAACTCTTCGTCATGGATGTCAAAGCAGCTCGTGTCGATACCAGCAATTGCTTCCTCGGTTGCTCGCTTTAGTGCCTCTGGGCCTGAAATGAATACGCCGACGGTCCTCGCCAACGAGTCCGACGCCCGACTTTCGCGTCGGCTCTCGAGCAAGTCTTCGTGAACCCTCACCATGGTCTTCTTCATGTCAGGACGCTGCCCGACGGCTACGTTGTACTCGGCCAGTAAATCGCGGTATGTGGCGACGTCATTCGAAGGCGGTGTCGCTCGCCAGACAGGCTCTGGATGTGTGTTGACAACCTGAACACTGGCGCCAAAGTCCTCAACGATACGCGTATCGTGTCGCGACCGCAGCCGTGTAATGAATTTTTCCACGAGAATGAACAGGTACGCGATCGGCGCGATCGCGAACATGACCATGCAGTCCACAAAGTTCTGAACCGGCCAGTACTGCGACTTGGCGCCGTGGTCCATGAGCACACCGCCGTCGTAGTCCAGGTACATGATTGTGGCCGCGCTCACGACGATGACGATGGCAAACAGCAAGGCACGATACGTTCGATCGCGGAGCGGCTCGGCAAACGGACACGTCTTGCGACGCTCGGGCTCTGAGTTGGTCGACTTGGAATACGGGACTTGACCAGTCAAAACTGTTGAGTGGGGATAGTGCACAAGGCGTTCGTTCAGGTTTTCCTCTCGTGGCGTCCGGGTCAAATAGAAATCAAAGGAAAAGAGCTCACGGGTCTGCTCACACGCGCGCAGTGTCTGTAGCACTGGGTGGATTTCGCCAAGCAGCGCGAACTCGCGGAATGTGAACACGAAGTGGATGCGTCGGCTTTTCGGCCAGAGTGGTTTGCTCGTAGCTGCTGTCGTCTGTGTCACGCGCGATGCGATGTCCTCCAGCATGGCAAACAACGGCGTCACGCCAATCCCGCCTCCGATCAAGCACAGCGTCGCGTACTGGTCGTACGACTCGAGTGATGCGCCGTAGTACCCGTCGATAAACACTGTTGGCTGCTCATTCTTCACTTTGCACTCGTCTGCGTACTTGACGAGAGCATCTGTCCAATCGCCGAGAGACTTGAGCCAGATCGTGAACGTCGTCTTGCTAGCTCGAGGAGACGAACCGATGGTGAATGCATGCCACTGCCACTTGGAGATGGTAGGGACGTTCATGTACACGAACTGGCCCACTTCGAAACCGCCGCCGCGCTCCGTGGACCGCGTGATAACAACCTTGAGGATGCCGTCGCCCAACACGGTGCACTCTTCGATGGGCACGGGCTTGAGCGCGCTGGTGCTGCCGATGACACGGTCGACGAGGTAGACTGTGAAGGTCGGTAGCAGCCACCAAGCGATCAGGTTCCAGTGAAGCACGGCGAAGATCACGGCCGGCACGAAAGTGTAGTGTGCGTAGTAGAAGGTTTCGTACATGTTGCGCCGAATCCACGGCAACGACGTCACAGCCAAGATGAGCATGAAGAGCAGCGAGATCTCGCCGAAGACATTGAACCACGCCGGGTACCCCTGGGAGTAGTAGTCGAGCGAGCAGTCGAAGCACGGCATAGCCTGGTCCCAAAGCTGGCCGTTGTGATACCAGATCGGATAAAACGGGAGTCCGTGGCCAACGGCCGTGACGACCGTCGCGACGCCCAACCAGCGGTGAAACTTCATGCCGTTCGCATAGGAAATCCCCATGAACTCCATCCACGCGCTGCTGCGCGTCGCCGGCAGGAAGAGCAGCGCCATGTTGTACACGCAACTGTACCCAAACACGACGCCAAGCAACTGCAGCGTCGTGTACACTGTGTACTCCTCCCCGGGCAGCGGGTAGTAGTGGCCCATGCAGACCCAGCCGACGCCAAACAAGACGAGATTGCCACCCAGGAGAAACATGAGGAACGCAAGCTCGCCGATGCTGAAGCCCTGGAGGTACGGCACGGCCATGAGCCGCGCCGGCTTGCGACGCAGCACCACGCCCACGCGCAGCACTTGGCGCGACACGACGCGATGCAGGTTCTGCGGCCCACGCATGGCCTCGAGCGCGAGCGTGCCCACCGCGAAGGGCAAGACGCCAAAGAGGAACAGGAACGTCGGCCGGCCCATGTCGACATGCTGTGTCGGTTCGCCGTCGGGCGTCGTCGGCGGCTCTGTCCACCAGGCGGCGAGGCGGTCCAAGAACACGAGCTGCACGGGCGCCGCCGGGAACAACATGAACGCGCACACGTACACGACCATCGACGTGACGAGCACCAGCTGCAGTGCGTGGAACCGCAGAGATGGAGAGAAGGCGTTGCTCGAACTACCGGGCGCGTCGTCTTCACCGGCGACGCGTGCGACCGTCGCGTGGTAGCCATCGCGTTTCGCCACGCGGAGATCGGCGGTCAAGAGCGGCTCCACTTCGTGTCGAGCGGCCGTGTCGTCGGCCGCAGCAATCGCCACCATTGTCGACGGCAGCGTGGAGATGAATGAGCCAACAAGAATCGGGAAATGACTGCTCACTCAAAGTGCTCTCTGCGTGATGTCGGCTACGCCCTCCGCGATCTTGATCTGGATCGCCGCCGTCGCGCTAGTCTGCCACGCTGGCAGAGCGGTGGTAGAGCGGTGGCGTCTCGCCAACCTCTCAGCGGTGGTGTTGCTTCAGGTGGTCTCCGACCGTCCATTTCGCCCGTCGGACCCACATTCCGAGATTCGCTTTCGCGAGACGTCGTTGCATGGCGCTGATTGATTCACCACGAGCCAATCAGCGAGAAAGGCACGTGTCTGCCACGCGCCTCTCCTGCGAATCAATCGCCTCTAGCCCATCCCACCGACTGGCTGGACCACTTCAACATGGCGGGAGCTCCGCTGACCTCACCAGCTTGGGATCCTCCAGTTTTGCGGTGTAGCGCGCGTCGCGAGCCCCACCCTTCACCTTGAGGACGGTCGCGCACCGCTCGGACGACGGCCAGGGCGGACTCAAGATGCAGCCGACACTCGTGGCTGACTCGTCGACGCATCCAAAGCACGCGTGGCGTCTCGTGATGATGTATGGTGCGGTCACGCCCGAGAAGGAGCGAGTGCGCTGCTGTCGTGTGTACGATGGGTGGCCTCGTGATGATCTTTCGGGTTGTTTCTCTGTGTATCCGCAAGGATACCGCAACAAAGAAGAAAAAAAAAAGCTCACACAAGCACATGCATGCACACAAAACACGACCAAATAAATACACATGCCGTCAGCTCCCACACCCGCCGTCTTCCCCAGGTTACATTGTGTACTGTCAGTACACCAAATACGAGCCCGTCCTTACATACGTGGACCTCCCCCCTGACCGGACAACTCGCGTGAAGACACAGAGATGCCATCGTCGGGGTCCACGGCCGCGGCGCTCGCCGTCGCGCTGCTCGCGGCCTGCGCGGCGCTCTGGCTCGACCTCGAGGCGCTCCACCCGCTGCGCCGTGCGCTGGATGCGTGGCGTGGACCACACGCGTCCTCATCACCACCGCTCGCGTCCTCAGGGGCCACGGCTCCGCTCGACTTTGGCGCGCTGCGAGCCCACTCGGCGCAGCTCTCGGACCGCGCGCTGCGCTGGGGGACGTATCGCTCGGGACTGTATCTGGGCGTGCGCTCGCGCACGTACCCATACGACGTCTCGGCGGGCCTGCTCTGGGGCTCGACCCACGAGGACGTGTCGCAGCTGCGCCACGAGTGCCGCCAGGAAGACCGCCTCCAAAAGTACGGGTGGCTCCACCACGACGGCCGCCGCTACGGCTGGCAGACCGTCGAGGACCAGTTCAACCGCGTGGAGCTGCACACGCACTACGTGCGGCTGGAACAGCAGCGCGGCTGGGCCACGCGGATCAGCGCCGCGCCGCTCGAGCCCCGGGACGAGCGGCTCCGCAAGAAGCAGGTCGCGACGACCAAGCTCTCGCTGTTCTTTTATGTGGACTTGGGGTGTGGCGACGAGTCGCTCGACGATGCGTGCCGCCGCAAGCTGCAGAACCTTGTGGACGTCACGCTGGAACCGACAGCCAGTGCGCCGTGTGAAGGCGACGAAGCTTTTGTGTGTACCGCAGCGAGCTTCGCGAGCGAAGGACTCGATGAAGTCATCGCCGGCGACGTCGACGGACCGTTCGAGTTTCAGCTGCTGACGCAGCTCAAGACCCGTGCCGAGGCGGGCCGTATCCGCCAGGCCGAGCTGCGCTTTGCCGGACTCAAAGACGCCAACGTGCTCACAGTGAAGGACCGCTTGGTCGGGCTTGCGACGCGCGCTACACCGCAAGACGAGGACGAAGAGATCATGCTGGACAACACGATTGAAGAAGAAAGCACGCTGCTCGTGATCCAGGCGACCATCGAATTCGACGCGAGCGTCGACGTCGTGGAACGGGGCGACATTGAGCTCGACGTGGTGTTCCAGGAGGGTGCCGACGCTGGAGATGTGCTCTCCCCACGTGGGATGCGCGAGCTCGTGGACGCCACGATCTCACAGTACAAGGTCGAGTTTGAGCACAAGTTTGAGAAGACCTTCCAGCTTTCGTCGCGTTTCAACACGAGCGAGATTGCCTTCGCGCAGGCCGCGTTCAGCAACCTGATCGGTGGTACGGGCTTTTTCTACGGCAGCTCGCTAGTGCAGCACGACCCGACAGATCCGACGGCCATCGAGATGCCACCCAAGCCGCTGTTCACGGCCGTGCCGTCGCGCTCGTTCTTCCCTCGCGGTTTTGTGTGGGATGACGGGTTCCATCAGCTCGGGGTCAGCTCGTTCGACGACGAGATCACCCAAGATGTGCTGGTCCACTGGTTCGGGCTCATGGAAGATGACGGCTACATCGCACGCGAGCAGATCCTTGGCGAGACTGCGCGGCGCCGCGTGCCGCGGGAGTTTCTCGTGCAGCACGTCGAGCACGCCAATCCGCCGACGCTGTTACTCACAATCGAGAAGCTTGTTGCCCAGTGGCGTTCAACCGGCGGAGGTCTCAGTGAGAAGCATGTGGCATTTGTGCGACTCATCCTCCCATTCCTGGAACGCTGGTACTCTTGGTTCATGGCAACGCAACGTGGCCCGTTGTTGGAAGATGACGTTGCGACCATGCAGTGGCGAGGCCGTCACGGTGATGATGGCAAGCTCATTGCGAACACGCTCTCGTCCGGTCTGGATGATTATCCACGCGCTTCGACACCGAGCGGACTGGAAATGCACGTCGATTTATTGTGCTGGATGATCAAAGCCAGTGACATTCTGGCGGTGCTGGGCGAACTGGCGGGTCTTGACGCGACCCGTATCGCCGAGCTTCGTCACGACAAGACGCGCTTCCTTTCGGCACTGGACGCGGTCCACTGGAGTGAAGAGCACCAGTCGTTCTTCGACGTGGGCGAGCACAGTGAGCTCGGCCATATCGAGCAGCAGGTCGTCGTACGATGCCGGAATGAAGAGACTGGTGAGACCGCCGATACGACCGCGACGTACGAGCAACTCGAGCGTCAGCAAGTGCGCTGCCCGCCATCTCACCCTCGGTACCTCTTCCCGCTGGGCGACGGCCAGGGCGGGCTCAAGATGCAACCCGTCTTTGTGGCTGACTCGCCAACGCAGCTCCAGCACGTGCGCCACATTGGGTACGTCAGCCTGTTCCCACTGCTACTTGAGATCCTGCCGGCGGATTCGCCCAAACTTGAAGCGGTGCTGGACCAGCTCGCGAGCCCGGAGCATTTGTGGTCGCCCTTTGGACTGCGTTCGCTGTCGACGCGCGATTTGCTGTACGAGCAGGAAAACGCCCACGGTGACAACCCGTACTGGCGCGGGTCGATCTGGATCAACCTCAACTATCTTGCGATCAAGGCACTCCACCACTACGGTGGGGTCGACGGTCCGTACCAGCAGCGTGCGCAGGAGCTGTACGCAGCGCTGCGCGCGAACGTGATCTCGACCATCCACGGCGAGTACGAGCGCACGGGCTACCTCTGGGAGCAGTATAGCGGCAATATCCACAGCGCGACCCAGTACGGCCGTGGCCAGCGGTGCCACCCGTTCTCAGGCTGGACCGCGCTTGTCGTCAACATCATGGCCGAGAAGTACTGAACACGAGTTCCTAGAGTAGAAACCAGATAGTAGTCATGGGCGAAACCTTGGTGTTCGTTGTCATCTTGCGGCTAGATGTATCGCGTCGGTAGTGGAGCACAGATGAAAAAAGAAAGCAGGAAAAAAATGGCTCTATTATACACGACAAGACTGGACTACGCGACTACTACACACGCCACTACACGGGATGGCAGCTCATCATTTTCTACCTTACGTTCGGTAGTTAGCGGGACACTTGAGCGGATCCACAGCTTGCTCGAGGCAGTCAAGCGTGGCGTCTTCACTTTCGACTTCGGGGCTCTCGGGGCTCGGGGGTGAGCCGAGAGCGTGCTGCGGACTCCAGTTTCTTCGGCGCGCGCTGCTGCGTGGACTCGAGGGTTGCGCGTGGAGCTTGGCAAGCTGGAACGACGAGCGCGGGCACGAAATCTTGATCGACAGTTGGTAGGCTAACAGTGCCATCAGAGTCGACAACATGGCGAGCCGGAACGACGCACCATAGTGCACGACGAGCTGTAGCACGGCGACGTAGCTGGCGTCCATCATGTACATCGAGTAGCCGGCCCACTCGACGAGCACGAGCGCGCCGAGCACGGCCTGCGCGAGCGTCGCAAAGCCCGCGGTGTTTTCGAACGACGCCCACTTGCACAGTGTGAACAGCGAGCACAGCACGCTGGAAAGACCCAGCAGCTGCCAGAGCAGCGCCGAGTACAGACAGGTCTCGAGCACGACGAGGCAGAGCATCGACTGCGCGCCCTGTAGCAGCCACGAGCCGTCGGTCGAGGACGATCCATTGGTGGTCGATGGTGCCGTGGCGACGCACCAACTGGCCGTGGCAGCCTGGAGGCGGTTGCTGGCCGTGGCCGCGCGGAGCTGCTCGTCGCCGAGCGTCGCGGTCGGGAGCGCCGTGGCGTTGAACAGTGCGGCGTCGGAGCGGTCGGGCTGCGTGAGGAGCACCGCGTACGCCTGGCAGGTACTCGAGCCGTTCGCGGCGTCCAGACAGTACTCGTTGGGCGAGAACGTGAGCCGCACGAACAGATCTCTGGACGCGAGGTCTCTGGACGCGAGATCTCTGGACACGGGCGCCCAGCCCGGGGGTTCCACGACGCTCCACGCGCGCAGCGAGGACGCGTGCAGCGCGAGCGCGAAGGCCGCCGCGTTGAACACCAGCCTCAGCGCGAAGAGACTCTGCATGGACGCACTGGCTGGACGAATGCGGAAATCCGGAGAAGCGGAGACTGACGTTTGTTACACACTGGGCAAATCAGCGGAACATTCCTTGCCCCCGAAAACCAAAAAAACACAAAGAAAACAAAGGTGTTCCACGTGGATGGAATCGGTGTCTGGAAGCAGGGAAAGCCAGAGAACCGGTGGGACAGCAGCTGCACAGGCGCCGAGCGCGCACTGAGGATTGTAATAGTGGCCGCGTCGCATTTGGCGCGGAGGACGCGATAACGCGGCCAGATGCCGTGGTGTTGTGAGGCACCGAGATGCCCAGATTCGTCCGCGAGGCAGGAAACGTCGCAGGCTATATAGGGTGATGATTGGCTGAAATTATTTACAACCAATCATATGATCGTAATCACCACATTTGAACCAATTGAAATGTGTAGAAGTCTGACTCTTCACCCTAACCCCTTTCAAGTTGAGTCCGGGAGTCTGGTTGAAGCGGAGGCCACCAGGGTCGCCGTGGCTGCTGGGGCATTCTCACGTCGAGCAGACCGAAACGACGTCGGATGGAGCGATGGGGAGGTGGTGTCTGTTCGTCATGGCTTCATCCGCTGGGACGTGAGTGCGGACGCGCCACGCACACAATGGCACCAGGCACATATCTTTCGTGGTCCTCGTGTGCCACAAGAATGGCCCGGGGCAAGCTCCGGGTTCTTGTGCGGTGAGTAAGTCGTGCGGGATCTGCTGAGACTCAAGTTGCTGGGCAAGACCACCATCCTGCGGTGGGCAGTGCGGGAAGATCCAACCGCCCCGGAAACTGGCGTGAGCGGGCAGACACTGCGCGCAGCGTGAGAAATTGGAAGTCTTTGCGTGCGACTCAGCTGAGGGCCGTGTACCCACAATGGGCGTCGGTGTCCAGTGAACGAAGGCTGCGAACGGTCTCTTCAAGCCGAGTCCGCTTGTGTGTGTGTGGGCGTGCCGTGTCTCACGATACATCTCATCCCCCCAAAAAACGCACGAGCCCCACGAGAAGACGATCCTCACGGTCAACTCCAGGCCCATGGCTGCCAAGATATTAGCTGTACTTGCTTGGATTCCCACGGTGTGCAGCCAGGATGCCTCATCGTCTTGCCCGACCCAACGGCATCCTCTGCGAAAAACGCAATAACCGATCCAAAACCGGTATTTAGATCGGTTTAAAAGCTCTTGGATTTTTCCTTGGAGCGACTTGGCGCCAGTTGATTCGCCGGCTGGCCATCTGAGTCGTGGGTGCAGCAGCGGCAGGCCGGCGGATGCCTTCAAAGAGTGGGGCCTCCACGACGCGCAGAGACTCTGCCTGCCGACGACGGAGAGAACATGCGAGCACACCAAGTCGACCCGCTCTGCCACTTGGCAGAGCAATCTGTGCGCCATTTTGAGATTTTCGAAACGACGCACAAGACAAGGACCAAGAAATGAAGTGGACGGCCATCGCGTGTGTGGCCGTGGCGGCGCTAAGCGCCGTGGACGCCGCCGAGACCTGCGTGGCCAACTGCACGGAGATCTACAAGCCCGTGTGCGGCTCCGATGGCAAGACGTACGAGAACCAGTGCGCGTTCGACTACAAGAAGTGCTCGACCAAGGACGAGACGCTCAAGGTGGTCGCCGAGGGCGAGTGCCCGTCGGCCTCCTCGAGCGGCAGCGCGGCTGGGGGCGGGATCGTGGGCTCCAACTGCGAGAAGGGGTGCCCGAAGATCAGGCTTCCGGTGTGCGGCTCGGACGGCAAGACCTACAGCAACGAGTGCGAGCTCAACAACGCCAAGTGCACCAACTCCAAGCTCACGCTGGCGTCCAAGGGAGCATGTGGTTCGAGCTCGGGGAGCGCCGGTGAGTGCGGGACGACCATGTGCACTGCGGACTACGCGCCCGTGTGCGGCTCGGATGGCCAGACGTACTCGAACGAGTGCAAGCTCACGGTCGCGCAGTGCACCGACCCCTCGCTCACGCAGGTGAGCGCGGGCGAATGTGGACCGACATCCAAGATGGGCAGCGTCGCCGGTGAGGCCAGTTCCGGCAACATGAGCGACTCGACCGCGGAAACCTCGGCGCCCACGACGACAGTACCGGCGCCTGCACCCACGAAGAGCGCTGCAACGGCAGTGCAGCTTGCTGCATCCGTGCTAGTCGTAGCGGTCGCCTCCGCCCTTCTCTAAAATTCAACCTCCTTCCCCACGCGCACAGCGTGGGGCTGCATATATTCGCCTTCTGATGCACCACTGTTCCCATCCTTTCGCGCTTCTGTGACGTGAACTGAGCGGCTTTGCAGCCAGATCCAAAACACTGTTTTGGCTCCCATACAGTACACGAGTGATGGCTATTACTACGTAGTACGTACCGTACTAAAAGTCTGATTAGGTGGCCAGCTGGGTTCAAGATAACAGCGCGACTCGCCCGCCAGCCGACGGCAATCAAAGTGACTGACCGTCCGAACAGACTTTCCAGAAAGCGGACGACCGAAGATGAACCGCTGGGCGCTTCTCTTCACGGTGGCGCTCTCGTGCCTGGCGGCGCCGGCGACACACGCGGCCGAGTGCGCGAAGGCGTGTCCGGAGATCTACCAGCCCGTGTGCGCCTCCGATGGCAAGACCTACAGCAACGAGTGTACGTTCAAGCTGGAGAAATGCAAGACCAACGACACGGCGCTGTCGATCGTCTCGACCGGCGAGTGTGCGGCCGACAGCGCGGGCAGCGCGAGCAACAGCAGCGGCACGCCCGAGTGTATCAAAGAGTTTGCGTGTCTGGACATCGCGGACCCGGTCTGCGGCTCGAACGGCGTCACCTACCCCAACGACTGCGTACTCAAGAAGGCGCAGTGCACCGACCCGACCATCCAAAAGACCGTCGATGGCGCCTGTACGACCAACGGGCCGTCGACCACGCCGGCGACGTCCTCGGCGTCTCCAGCACCGACAACCGCGCCACCAATTGCTTCTTCGTCCTCGAGCGGGAGCAACAGCAGCGCAGGCGACGTGACCTGCTCCAAGAGCTGTACGAAGGAGATCGAGTACGTGTGTGGCTCGGACGGCGTCTCGTACGCGAACGAATGCCTGCTCGAGCAGCAGAAGGCGTGCGCGGTGCCGACACTGACCAAGGCCAGCGACGGCAAGTGCGGCGGTGCCGACGCGACATCCACGACGTCCCAGCCGCCCGCGAAGAGCAGCGGCCGCGTGGCTGCGCCATGGGCTACGGCAACGGCGATCGCTGGTTGCGTCTTTGCTGCCATGGTCATGGCATGATGATCTCCCGAATCAGACGCAGGCCTTTGGCACCCATGTTGCAGTTCCATCGTTTCCTAAAAAATAGGAAAACGCTCCCAAGTCCCTGTCGCTCGGAATCAGATATTTTTCTCTCCAAAACGGAGCGCCATCCAAGAATTTGTTGGTTGGGTGTACAGCGAACAAAGCCCGGCCATTCGTCACCAGCTGGCGCCTGAACTTGACCGACGTGCACACGGGACAAGCCAGGTCCCAAGGCGGCCATCGCCCGTGGAACAGAAGTCAACGAGTTCATTTCCAGAACCACCTCGTCCCTGCTCTCACCGGTCCCCCATGAAGCTCGCGCTCGTGCTCGCGGCCTCGCTCTCATGCGTCGCGGCGCTGACGCAGCCCGAGTGCTCGGCCAACTTTGAGTGTCTCGCCGTGTTTGAGCCCGTGTGTGGCACCAATGGCGTCACGTACAGCAACAACTGCCTCCTCAAGAAGGCCCAGTGCCAAGACAGCTCCATCAACAAGCGCGCCGACGGCGCGTGCTCGACCAGCGACCAGCCCGTGACAACAGCGCCCTCGGCGTCGACGACGGCGCCGGCCGCGACTACCACGACCCCAGCCACGACGACGACGGCGGCCCCCGGAGAGACGCCGACTACCACGCCGACCACCACGCCGACCACCACGCCGACGGATGCGACGCCGTCGCCAGGCAGCTCCTCCACGGCAGGCAGCAAAGGCGACTCCCAAGGATCCAGCCCCTCGGTGACCACGTCGTCGCCGTCGACCTCGACCACGGCGCCTGTGCCGGCGCCCACGAACAGCGCCGCGCCGCTGTTCGCAGTCGGTGCCTCGGCCGTCGTGGCGTGGGTCGTCGCGGCTTTGTTGTAAATCTAAACTGAATGCGCCCTCCCTCAGGCAACCAAATCCAACCGTTGCTAATGGCAGAGCCTCTCTATCTACGTTCATGCTCTTGGTCGCTTGATGAATGAAGTAGATAACGTGACGTAATTAAGAAGGATTCCGTTCGGGAGTCGGCCAAAAGCCATCCGTCGAAGGGAATCGTAAGGACCCATTTCTTGTGGGCTGTAGCCAAAGCATTGCCAATCCTAAATATCACAGCGCGTGCTCGACAAAGATGGATGGCCACATAGTATGGGTGGAACCGCACATTTTTTGCGGCATCTCTCACGGAGAAGCGACTGCCAAGAGAGCATCCGCAAGTCCAGCACGGTACTGTGCTGGCCTATTTTGAACGTACTACTCCATCCCACAGATCCTTTCGCCCTCCTCTTAGCACTGTCCGGGTCGCTGACCATAATTCACACGCGCGCTCGGGAAACCTCGCCACCCAACGCCATTATTCAATATCTCCGCTGTTGAAGAGAACCTCAAGAACTCCCACGGTCTCAAGAACCCCCACGGTCTCCGTTGCCGTCGTCCCGCCAAGCCCATGAAGTGCGTTCCATTCACCGTGCTCGCCGTCGCAGTGCTTGCAGTGCTGGGCGTCGACGCGTCCTCCGGAAGCGGCAGTGGCAGCGCTAGCGGGCCGATCATTTGCCCTTCCATCGGGTGCGCGCCCGAAAACCCGACCGACCCAGTGTGTGGTACAGACGGTGTCACTTACCGCAACGAGTGCGAGCTTTCAATCGTGTGTAAACGGGAAAAGGTCAAGGTGGCCGACCGTGGCGCGTGCACCACGGGCAGCGGCAGTGGCAAGTCGAATCCCAACGGCACGGAACAATCCGAGCCCATGCCGCCCTCGGTGCCATCCCCATCCCCGTCACCTGCACCGACGACGAGCGCGGCCAACGTGCTGTCTTCGATTGGCCTTTCGGCCGTTGGCACTGCTGCTGCACTCGTGGTGTTCAATTGAGAATGCACCCCAAAGTTGAGCGCACAAGACCTAGATCTGAATGAGCGTAGGCTGTAGCTTAGAATCAGGAGAGAGAGAGAGAGGTCGGCGAGGTGGGTCTCTCTATCCATCACGAGCAAAGCTGTCTTGATCTTTTGTTCTTGCCGTTGGGTTGAATAGGCAAGTTAATTTTTCTCGAGGATCTATTCGTCTGCGTTGCGGTGCGTTCCGTCCACACAGTCGTGACTGTCGTGGCTTCATAAATCATTTTCGCCCTAGGAAGCCACGGCAGCTCGCAATATCCTTTGGGTCCAGGCAAGTGGGAACTGTGAACCCACCTCGCACAGATCTCAAAAAAAATCTCGAGCAACTGACCAACTAGAACTGGGTTGGTGATATCAAGTGTTGGTTCAGACCCAACGGAACGCAAAAATGAACCGTTGGCGTGGTGTGTGTGAGATTGATTTATCTGTACCGGAAGAGCATTTCCTCATCGTTCGACGCACTTGGACTCGTTCCCCTTTCACAAACTATCTCATTCTCCATCTTCCCACGAACCCCACACTACACATTCCAACGCCGCCCACCATGCAGCTTGCCAAGTCCCTCACTTTCGTCGCTGTGGCCTGCGTGGCCTCCACGAGCTCCGCGCTGTCACCCGAGTGCCGCGAGCTCTGGAACTTGCCGTCGGGCGAGGTGTGCGCGTCCAACGGCCGCACCTACAACAACTACTGTGAGGTCGAGTACGAGAGTGCCAAGACCGGCGATAGCAGCCTCGTGGTGGTCCACACGGGCCGCTGTAGCACCAACAGCACGAATGGGAGCAACCACAGCGCCACAAACGAAGTCACAGTCGCGTCTGTGCGGAATGGCACCGCCGAGAACGGCCACGCGGCGCTGTGGGCCGTCGCGACCTCGGCACTCGCAGCCGTGACGTTCGCGGCGCTGATCTAGCCTCAAGACAGAGACGAAAATGACCGACCGCACACAAGTGGGGAGATGTCGTAACGTTAGTGATCCCATGATATCGCCAAATGTACAATAACAATTAATTCCACCGATTTTCTTCTTTACTGTAAAAAATGGTTTTCTTCGTATTTGACATTTTATCTATTTTTATATATGTCTTCAATAGTAACAACAAGTTTATTATATATCGATGACATATAGATTATGAAAACATCAAGTAAAATGTATCGACGATGCCATGAGTCGACCGAGTGTCCAGGCCATGCGCCGCCATTTGGCAATCTCTCCGGCTTCTTCCCGGTGTGAGTGCCCTCTGAATCTGTCAGAGTCCGACGTCCAGACTCCACAGTCTTCCTGCCCCCTTTGTTCTCTTGGCGTGTCGGTCGCCCGTGTTAGCAGAGACTTTGGAGCGTTTGACAAACGAGAGAATCGCCATGAAGACCGGAGCGCTCCTCGCGCTTGCCACCGTCGCGGCCGCCAGCGTCGCGCTCGCGCAGCAAGAGTGCGCGGACCTCACACACTTTGAGTGCCCGGCGTCGGAGTGCAGCCCGACGTGTGGCTCGGACGGGCGCACGTACAGCACGCCGTGCCACCTCTGGTTCGCGCAGTGCACCAACGCGACGCTGACCAAGGCCGGCCGCGGCGTGTGCGCCGGCGAGCTCCACTGGGACATCGATACCTGTGCGTACAAGAACGGCACGGATCCAGAGCCCACCAAGGTCGGCCCCATCGAGCGCGACGTCACCGACTCGAGCGAGATCCGCAGCCCAGAGCCATCGACTGAGACGCCGGCGGCTACGCGTCGCATCGACCCACTCGCCGGCTCCTCCTCGCGATCCGACGAGACGACCACGACCACACCTGCCACGACCGCGGCCGTGTCGGAGACCACCGTGGCGCCCGTGCCGGCGCCGACCGCGACGGCGAGCGGGGTGGCCGAGACCACAGCCGCCTGACTCGCTGTGGTGGCCGCGATCGTCGCCAGTGCCGCGATCCTCCACTAGATTTATATACGCAACAGAGATGAGAAGACCGTGGGGACGAATGGAGGGATACCGCTTAAGTACCTCGCTCGAAACCTCTGGGAGAAATGTTCGCCGATTCAAAAAAAATATACGAGATCAATGCCACCGAGCGTGCCTGGACTGGATTAACGTTTACGCGGTGGTCTCTGCTCAATAGCAAGCTATCCATTGAGCGTGTCATGGAGAAGGAGCGCCCGATCTCGTGGACGTGTGCCACGCAAATGTCCACAAAGACTGAGAACCTCTTTCCAGGTGCGAGCCGCCGCCTCGCTTCACCCAGTGTATCCAAAATCCTCTCCGTTGTCACACGCCTTGCCTCGCGCTCTTCTTCTCCCACCCAAGGCGTGTGGCTCTGGTGGCACGTACATGTAGAACTGTCGTGCCCAATGTCCACGGTCCTCTGCGATTAAAATTCTCCCGTGGCTTGGCACACGCTCGCTTGGTGCTCTCCATTTCCAATTTTGACGTCACCAAATGAAGGCCGTTTCCCTCGCGATCCTCGCGCTCGTGGCGCTGGTCGGGACGCCGTCACGCGCCCAGACGGACTGTGCTGGCCCCGTCGTCTGCCCGGCCATTTGTGCGCCCGTGTGCGGCTCGGACGGCCGCACGTACGGCAACTCGTGTGCGTTCACGTGGGCCAAAGACTGCAAGAACAGCTCGCTCGTCGAAGTCTCGGACGGCGTCTGCCCGGATGACACGGCCTGGAACGGCGCGATCTGTGACAGCGACCCGCAGGACCCCCCAAGCGGCTCCAGCCATGGCAGCCATGGAGACAGCGGAAGTGGTGGTAGCGGCTCTGGCGGAGCGACGAACGCCACAACATCACCCAAGCCGGAGACACCGACTGTGACGTCACCGGGGACGGCGCCGGTGCCAGCGCCATCGAGTGGCGCGGCATCATGTGGTGTGGTGGTGAGTGGCACGGTGGCTGTGGTAACACTGGTGGCGACGATGGTCTGAGGGCAGTAGCGATCTCCCGCCATGGAATGAGCTCTTAGGAGATGAGCTCTAACGAGAGCAGAGGGTGTGTTGGGTGCGAGAGTTGACTTAGCTTTTGGCTTAATTTTGACAACACGAAGCTCAACGAGTTTTTGAGATCTCGTCTCGTTGGGTGGGGATCTGGATTAGAATCCAGTGGCTGCGTATGGGTTGGCTTGACCAGCAAGTCGTGTATCAGGCTGCCGCATAGGCACAACGCCGTCTCATACCTCATTGCGTGCGACTCTCTCGACCGTCTCGGTGGTCTCCATTCCCCAACTTGTCTTGTCGCGACCCCACCCATGCGCCACGTTCGATCTGTCTTCCTGTTCGTCGCTGTACTTCTCACACTCACAGTAACGTTGTCGGGGGCATAGGCTCGCGACAGCGAGGGGAGTGTGATAGCCCACACCGCAGAACACAGGCGCCTAATCCCCGGTGTAGAATCGAACGGCTCAATCGAGTCTCAGCCCAACCATACTACATCGACGGTCGAGAACATATCCCCGGCAGCGTCGGTGTGCTCTTCCCTCGAGCCGGAGGCTCGCGAATCCTCGTGCAAGTCGTGTGCGTTGTGGGCAGTTGCGTTCTCAGCGCTACTCGCGTGGACTACTGCCATCTTCGTATGAACGAAACCTCGAGGGAAAGACGCTGGCTAAGATCTCTAATCGCAGTGTTGAACACGGTTGTCGCACGAATCTTCAACACACGTCGAGTGTCGCTTCGCTGATGTCCGTTATTAGATTTTCTCCTGAATTTGAGATCACGTACCTCCGACTCGGAGGGGGGTGCGGAAATGGAGACCCCACGCCGGAGCTTCGCTCCGAACGCGCAAGGTAGTGGCACGAGTGCCACGGCCACGCCCAGTTCACGCTTCCCGGGCATCGGCGGTCCCCCGTCGGGGGGGCTCTTCGATGCGCCGCCTGGTGGAGCGACGACTTCGCGCGGCGTCGCACGAACAGACGACGAGCTCCATTTTGAGCGATGGAAAGAGACTGTGCGCGCACAGGACGAAGAGCAGGCGCTTCTCCACCAGACCGTCGTGGCCTCCAAGCGCCAGCAGCTCGACGTGCAACACGAGCGTGTACATTGACCTTTATGGCTTCCTTGGACATGCAGCTTTGGAGTAACCTCACGTGTTTATCTTGTTCTCGGTGGCAGCTTGCGAAGCAGCGCGCGTTCATCCGTCACGAGAAGCGCAAGATCTTGCTGCAGAACGCGCTGCTCGAGTCCGAGAAGGAGCGCTTCGAGGCCTCGCTGACGTCCGACTGGTTCTGCCTCGCAGCTTTTCCGACGGTCCACGACCGCCGCGTCACGCTGGACGTTGGCGGCCAACTCTTTGAGATCTCATCGCAGGTGCTCCAGAAGGACCCGCAGTCCATGCTGGCGGCACTGGTCGCCGACGACTCGCCGCTCTCGACGCTCGAGTGTGGGTGCTTTCGTGTCGACCGTGACTGGTATCGTCGATTTCATCGGATCAGGCTGTCTTCCCCTTCATCTTTCTCTCTCTCTGTCTGGCTGACCCAATGTGGTGTCTGTTTCTGACTAGGTGGCTCTTTCGGTACGTGCTCCACTTTCTACGTGACGGCATGCTGCCGCCAGACCCCAAGCTACTGCGCGAGCTGTACCTTGAGAGCGAGTTCTGGAAGATCGACTCGCTGCGCAAGGCCATCGAGATGAAAAACATGGAGCTTCTCCAGATCAAGCAAGACAACGAGGCCAAGACGGCGGCGGCTGCGGCCGCGACACTGCTTGCATCCACGGGCCAGGGCCAGAGCGCGGCGTCGAGCGCCAAATACCACTTGGACTCGGCGCTGTTGACCAAAATGAAGGCCTCGAGTATGTTGCCGGAGCACGCCAAGGGCTCCGGCGATGCGCACGCGTGGTGGCTCGAGGCCCCCACGTGGTGGGGCGCGAGCTCTGCCGGCGACAAGAAGGAGCCCAAGCTCGCGTCGCTCGCGGCCACGGCCATGAAGCGCGCGCAGCTGGACGAGCTGGACAAGCCCCGCAAAGACGACAAAGAGATCGACGCGTGGTGGAAGGCCGCGACCTACAAAGGGAAGGACTTTACGCAGCCGCTCGAAAAGGCCAAGCGCGCCGAGGACGACGGCAGTGGCACACCGCGGTCCCCGCTTGTACTCAGCTCGACGTGGCCGTCGTCGCATTGATCAGGGGGTCAACAAAAACAACATGAATTCGTTTCCGTCTTGTGAGAGCACAAGCTTAGTTTGCCGGCTTGGGCGGTCCAGCGAGGAATTCCTGTGCGAGCTTTTCAAAGTGCTCAAACGGGCACAGAGCGCTATGCTCGTGGCCGGCAAAAGCCACGGGCTTGCCCTCGAAAAGCGTCTGGAGGTAGAACGCGCCAGTGGCGGGCTGCTCGTAGACTTCAAAGGTCACGACCGTGCCGTACCCGGGCAGGATGCGGTCCACGTGGAGCTGCAGCGCGCTGATGAGCGCTACGATCGAGTTGTCGTGGGCCGAGAAGAAGGCCATCTTGGGCTTGTCGGCGGTCGCCAGGTCGGTGATGGACTTGAGCAGATCGTACACGAGGCGCACGCCGTGCTCGTAGGCGTTGAAGCAAAACTCTTTTTGCGCAAAGAGCTGGTGCCAGAGCCACGAATCGTACTCGCACATGGTCTCGTACATTTCCTGGGTGATGCCCTCGGGGAACGCGAGTCCGTGGGCCTGGCGGCACGTGAGCCCGTCGCGGATCGCCGTCCACGGGACGTGCTTGTTGGCCGGCACGCCCACGATCTCACGGAGCGTGTCGCCGAGCCGCTCCATTTTCGCACGGTCGGCCGGGTCGCGCTTCTCGATCTCGTGGTGGACGATCTGTTCGAGTTCGTTAAAGATCGTGATCGGGTGCGCCGGCGCGAGCCGGTTAATGGCCTGCGTGCGCACGTGGAACACGCGCGTCGGCTCCTGGCCGTCCGGGTAAAACATGCCGCGCAGCAGGCACTGGACCGACTGGATCGTGCGGTCGACGTTGGACGACAGCACGTATACGCCGTCGTGCGGGTCCGTGTCGAGCGCGTGCTCGGCGAGGAACGCGGCGTAGTCGGCGCGGAGCGCGCGGCCCTTGGCGGTCATGTGGTCCACGCCGTGGGCCGTGAGCTGCGCGAGCGGCGCCATGTCGCGGTGGCGCGGCACGCCGTGCGGGGGCATGGACGGGTCGTCGCCCACGACCTGCGCCACGCGGTCGAGCGCCGCGAGCTGCGCGGCCGTCGCGATCTTGGCCGCCCAGAACGCCTTTTCCTCGGCGGTCATCTGCCACTTGGCGCCGACGCTCGTGAGGATCGGCGCGCGGTCGCCGTGGCGGTGGAAGAACAGCACGTGGCGCAGCACGAGCGTGTCGCGCGGAGGCAGCGGCGGAGGCGGAGTCATGGGAGGTGGGGGGTCTGGGGCGCTGCTTGAAGAATGGGGGGAATCGATGACGTCGACGATGGGGTGGCGCGAAGGTCGCGCGAAGAGATATCTGCGACATGTGACAACAACATAGCCAAGCTGTGTGTTCACACGTCGCATGAAAGGTGACAAGAAGGACTCATCATCGGACATATCGAGAGCTGGCGGTAATACTACATGCACGACGGAGCGTCTCAGAGGAACGACGCCGGTCGCTTGTGGTCAAGAAAGTCCTGCGCGAGTGCGAGCACGTGGTCCACGGGGCACAGCGTGGCGTGCTCGTGGCCGTGGAACGCCACCGGGTCATGCTCGAACAAAGCCTGGACGAGCAGCTCACCGGTCGCGAGGTCCTCGTAGAACTCAAAGCTCAGCATGCCACCATAGTGCGGGATGACGTTGTCGAGCTGCAGCTGCAGCGCACGCATGAGTGCGACCAGCGAGTTGTCGTGGGCCGAGAACAGCGTCATCTTGTGTGGCGTCTCGCGCTTGAGCAATGGACAGACAGAACGCTCCATCAGATCGAGGTGGGGGTGACACGACCAATCTGTAGGAGCTGTACCTTTTGGATGGCCTTGACGCGGTCGTGGAAGCGCTGGACGCCGAGGCGGAACGCGCCAGTGCAAAAGTCGCGCTTCCCGTACAGAGTGTGCCACAGCCACGCGTCCAGCTCGTATATGCGGTCAAACAGCGCCGTGTCGAAGCCGTCGGGGAGTGGTAATCCATGCTCGCGACGACACACCAGGATCTCACGCACTAGACACCATACACACCCACAAAAAAATCAGGATGGCACCACTCTCAACGGGCAAGGGGGGGAATACTGCCAACGTACGAGAGCTCCACGGGATGAGTCGTCCCTTTTCGATGCCCGTGGCGTCGCGGATACGGTCCGCTGTTTGTCGGAGCCCTTTCGGTGCCCGGAAGCGCAAGTCGTCAGCCAGCAGTCGGTCCAGGTCGCGGAACAGCTCGTACGAGTGCGACGGCGCGAGGCTGTTGGACGCGTCCACGTGGATCGCGATGGTCTGGTTTCGAGCGGCGGGGCCAGTGTGCTCGGTCGACTGGAAGTATTCTGGGAACATGCCCGCGAGGATGCACTGCGCCGAGCGGATCGTGCGGCGGATGTTGGTCGAGTGGACATACAGATCGCGCTGCGCGTCGGCGCCACGCAGCAGCTCGGCGTAGCGAGCGCGCAGCGCGCGGCCCTTGGCGGTCATCTCGCCGACGCCCTTGACCGTGAGCTGTCCGCAGGGCCACTGGCCGCCGTGGCGCGGCGACGGCGGCGCCTCGGGCTCGCCGTTGGCCGACGCTCGCGACGTGGCCAGCACCACGCGCGTGCCGCTGCTGAGCTCGTGGATGTGGTCGAACCCGGCGAGCCGCGAGATCCAGAACTGCTGCTCGTCGCTGCGCATGGCCACTTTAGAGCCGACGCTCTTGGTGATGGGCGAGCGGTCGCCGTGGCGGAACATGACGAGCACGTGTACGAGTTTGTGCGCGTCACTGGGAGCGCCCTCGCGTGGCCAGGACGTCGCGACGGCCATGACCGGCTGAGACGGGGGGAGAGACGAAGAAGCTATCTCTGGACGATCCAGAGACTCGGGGTTGGTCGAATCCGGAGATGGCGCCGCTCGTCCAGAACTCCGGAACGCCCGCCGCTGGATGGGGAGCGTTTACTCATCCAACATTTTGGGCGTTGCGGTTTGGGGCTTGAAGATATCGAGCCCCCAGGGATTGGCTGAAAACATCTCAGACGAAATGATTGGTTGATAATGCATATTTTCCTAAAAGATCGTTTTGATTTGCTGAAATCTGTTCCGGATCAGCGCCCCCCTCGCAGGATCGGGGGAGCAGGTCACGCGTCACCCGGAGAGGCCATCACAGAGATAACCATGGCGGCCTCCAAGTCGCTGCTGCTGCGCGCGACGCTCGCGCTGCTGGCGCTGCTCGTCTGCTGGACGGCGATCGCGCCTGTGGACGCCAAGAAGAAGTCCAAGAGCAACAACGTGCTGCTCACGGGCGAGCAGAAGCTCGCCGAGATCCCGGGCTTGCTCAAGGACGGCGTGCTCGAGTTCACGACCGACAGCTACGGCAAGTTCGCCGTGCGCCCGGACCGCCCGTACCATCTCGTCGTGCTGTACACGGCGACTGCCGACAAGTACGGCTGCGATGTGTGCAAGTAAGTGGCGCGCGCGTCGAGGTAGCTCGATGGGGGGCGGCGCAATTCATCGATGGCGATCCTGTTGTGTGTGTGACTAGGACCGTGCACCCCGAATTTTACGCGCTCGCGCAGTCGTACATCGCTGCCAAGCAGACCAAGATCGACACGCGCGATGGCCTGGACATTGTGTTCAGTGTCGTCGACTTTGACGACAACAAGGAAGTCTTTGGACTGGTGCGTAGTGGTCTCACACCACGACGAGAAGTGTGTGTTCACAATGTCTTTGTCGCTTTAGTACGGCTTCACGTCGGCGCCGCACATTGCGTACATCGGCCCGGACCGTAACATGGACGAGGGCAAGCGCACGCCGTCCAAGATCGAAATCCCGGCGCACGACATGTACAATCTCTACCAGCAGGGCAAGCGCGCCGAGGACATTGTCGGTTTCGTCAAGACCAAGACCGGCTTTGAGGTGCGTCAACCTGGACTCCGGGATCCGTTAGATGGGGTACACTGACCTATCGAGTTGTTTGTGTTGCTCCAGTATGAGATCCAGCGCTCCAAGGCCATGCTCTACGCTACGCTCGTGACGCTCGTGGCCTTGCTTATCGTGCTGGCCAAGATCGTGCTCTCGAACCTCGACAAGGTGCTCGCCAAGCTGCGCCGCAAGCGTCTGTGGATGACCGTCTCGCTGGTGCGTCTGTGGTGGTCCTTGTGGTGTCTGTGTCGAGTCTCGTGAAACTGACTTGGAAATATTCCTCCCCACAGCTCTTCTACGGGCTCTCGGTGTCGGGCATGGTGTACTGCATCATCCGTGAGCCGGCGCCGTACCAAACCGACCGCAACGGCAACATCAAGTTCTTCCACCCGCAGGGCCGCGCGCAGTTCGTCGTCGAAGGGCTGATTGTCGGTGCGCTCGACGTCGCGGCCGCGATCGCAATGATTTTGCTCTCGCAGTGGGCCATCTACGTCCACAACCCGACGCTCCGCTATGTGGCGATCCTCGGCTGCCTGGCGTGCTTCGTGTTCATGTACCAGCAGATGATCTCGGCCTACAAGTTCAAGAACCGCTGGTACACGGGCTGGTTGGGCTTCTAAAGCACCCCAGCGAAGAGGCATGGGCGAGAGTAGAGAGAGAAGCGAGAGACCACATTCTCCGTCACATTCGTGAAGCAAAAATTCGAGCATGAGTTTTCGACGAATTTTTCGTCAAATATCTGGAAAATCGTGTTTTGAAAACAATCAACAAATTTTCTGTGAAACCGGATGTCATGGTGGTACGGATTGGGTGGCCAGTCGCCAGAGCGTTATTGTTGTGCGGTCGAAAGAGCCGTTCAATATCGCATTTCACAGAATATTTCGGATTGATGTGGCGATGCGACACGTTCTGTGCGCTGGCCCTCTCTGTGTGAACACACAACCTGACGCATGTCTTGCTTGCGGGGTTCGACGTAACGTAATCGCCGCCAACAAACGACCGTAACCCACCGGCTTGTCGTCGGCACTGGGCTCTCTCTCACACACACAGAGATCCCCCTCCTGCCACGCGCGCTCCCCTGTCCGCCGTCTCCGCCGTCGGGGTCACCATGGAGGGATGGCTCACGAAGCGCCGCGACCACATGAACCTCATCTGGCGTACGTTCCTTCCCCACTGAAATTGTTCTCCGCTGGTTTGTTCCCGCGAGCGGAGCAGCTCACAAGGATCCCCTCCCCTCCTCTCTCTTTTCTGATTTTACAGTCGAGAGGTACTTCGTGCTTGATGGCGCTCAGCTCCGCTACTACCGCAAGCGCGGCGACCCGGCGCCCCGGGGCACGTACGTGCTCACGGACGGCTGCCTCGTGAGCAACGTGTTCAACTCGGAGGAGAAGCACCGCCACCACGGGCCCGTGTGGATGTTCCGCATCACGTTCTCGGTGGACGCCGGCTCGGGCGAGAAGTCGTACAAGAAGGACCGCTTCCTCGACCTCGGCGCCAAGACCGAGGAGCAGGCCAAGGACTGGAAGCGCGCCCTCGAGAACGCCGTGCGCTCGATCCGCGAGCTCGTGCTCCACCAGCGCAAGCTGCGCTCGGACGCCGAGCTGTTCCCGGTCTCGGGCCCTCAAAAGGAGCCGCCGCGCCTGCTCAAGGCCGACGAAGACACGGTCAGCCTCTTCAACTTGGACGCCGACAACATCAAGGCCGAGCAAGGCTGGTGGCTCGCGCGTGTGGAAGAAGGACTGCGCATCATGCAGGAGTGTCCCCTGGGGCACCAGGTCGCGGCGTCGCTGTTTGCGCAGCACGCGCAGACCACCAACGGGCTCATGGTCTCGTCAGTCGTTTCAGCCGTGCTCTCGTTCAGCATCATGTACTCGTTTGTGGCCAACATGCTGCTCTGCTTTTGCACGGCCGCGGTCGCCGTCGCCGTGTGTGGCATCGCGATCACGCCCACGCAAAACATTGAGATCCCAAGCCTCCGCGTCTCGCAGGCCGTCCACGGCACGCCGACCGAAGTGTTTCGCCTGCTCATGAACCCGAAGCGCGTGCAGCGCTGGGACCCGTCGGTCGCAACCATGCGTGTGGTCCAGCAAATGGACGACCAGGCCGACATTGTCTACATCACGCAGCGCCCCGTGTTCTTGTGGCCGATGTGGCAAAAGCCCCGGGATCTTGTGCTCATGCGCTACTGGCGCCGCGAAGAAGACGGTTCGTACTTTGTCATGTACAAGAGCGTGGACCACCCGGAGTGCCGCGTGCGCCACAACTACGTGCGCGCCACGGTTCTGGGCGGCGGCTTCGTGATCGCGCCGCAGAAAGTTGCCAGCGGTACGATGCGCTCGCTTGTGAGCTACGCCCTTCGGTACGACCCTGGAGGCTGGACTTCGCGTATCTACCACCAGCTCGGTATGGACGTCGACCTCGTGATGCCCATGCTGCGAAGCGTCGTTGGTATCCGTGACGAGATGAGCGGCAACGACTTTATCACACCCATGGTCACGGTCGCTGTGGGCCAAAATGGCGCCCCAAGCGACACTGCCAGTGAATCGGGCGTGTCGACGGCCAGCGGCGCGGCGTCAGGCGAGGCCGCATCGTCGTTTGCAGCTGCGGCCAGTAACGTACGCATCGACCCCACGACACGCGTCAAGCTCGGCGTGCCGCGGCTCACCAAGACGCTTCCCGACAAGATGTGGCACGAGCCGGACGCGTCGTTGTTCCAGATCCGTGGGCCGAACTACTTGATCGACAAGAAGAAGATGGCATCGGCCCCGGCCAAGTTCCACCTCGTGGGTGTCGACTACTTTTCGTTCGAGAGCCCCGCCGACCGGTACCACGTGTCGGCGCGTGCAGACAGCATTGGCAAAACGTCAGGCAAGTTTACGTTTGTGATCAACATGATCATCCCCGGCCCGGAGAACACGACCCTCGTGTTCTACTTCCACCCGGTCAAGGACAACATCTTCGATGATGGGTCGCCGTTCTCGGAGCTACTCAACGACTTCTTGGACGGGGATGATGCTTTCCGCAACTCGCGCTTCAAGCTCATTCCGACCGTCGTCGAAGGAAGCTTTATCATCAAGCAGTCGGTCGGCTCCAAGCCCACGCTGCTCGGCAACAAGCTCAAGTGTCCGTACTACAAGGGCGACACGTACTTTGAAGTGGACGTCGATATCTCGTCCAACTCGGTGGCCAACACCGTTGTGGGCATGGTCCAGGGCGTGACCAAGTCGCTCGTGGTGGACATGGCGTTTTTGCTCGAGTCGCAGAGTGAAGAGGAGCTTCCCGAGGTGCTGCTCGGCGCAGTTCGGCTCCAGTACGTCTCGCTCGACAAGCCGACGAAGGTGCCGAAGGCTGTATAGGTAGGTTGGTATGTAGATCCCTCTTTCGTTTCCCCTAGAAAAAGAGCGAACGTCTCTCCCGAGTGGAAGGAGAGTCGAGTCGCTCACCAATACATTCGTGCAGAAGGAAAGAGCTGCAAGTAACATGAACGATGTCAACGACATTTACGCGTCTCAGCGCTTGGTTTGCTGATATCAATTTCCTTCAACACAAACGAAAGGTGTTGCGGTGTGTCTTGTCTTGCGTATGATCGCTGGGTCAATAATAAACTACGTACACTAACTAAACTACTAATACTACAGGAGCGAAAAACCGCCCCAAGCTGTTCAGGCTTGCTGCATCTCGACATCGCCGTCGTCCGAGTGATGCGTGACGTCGGAAGCTGTCAAAAGGTGTTGTGGCAGGCGTCGGAAGTTGTGGTGGTCCCATACGGTGTCCCCCATCGTCACGCGGCTCCACAGTCGGTTCACCAGACTTGCGTTGTACACATCCGCGTTGGTGAGGAAATGGAAGATTTTGGCGCTCACCTCCATCTTCACTGGCGGCAGATCGTTGCCGAACAAAGGGAAAACGTATACACGCCCAGGGGTCTTCCGACTGATCGACAACGCCTCCAAGGCGTGCGGGTTGTATGGCATAAATCGCTTCGTGTGGCGACTGCGAGCGTCCTTGCCGAACGGAGTGGGCGCCGGAGGTGGTCGAGTGGCATCGCTGAGCGGAGACAAGCTGCGCGGCGGCTTTGGACCAGCCAGAGTCACACTTTGGACAGGTGGGCTGGTGAACGAAGGAGTCGTGCTCACGCGGAAGCTGAGAGCAGAAGGTGTCTGAGCTGCCACACCTGGCTCCGTCTTGACTTGCACCTCAATACCTGCGGGTTGGGTCATCCCTGAGCTTGCCCCGTTGAAAGAACGAAGAAGCGCAGATGCACGACTGTTCTTCAACTGGGCACGGAACCGCTCTGTCCTCTCCCGCTCACGCCGTGGTGAGACCTCGAACGGGGACGAAAAATTGCGAGCCCATGTCTCGCGATCAATGCGTAGCCGTTGACGAACACTCGGTAGCGATGGTGAAACAAACTGGTCACCGTTGGCATCCGGGGTAGCAGCAGCGGCGGCCAATGGAATGGATCCTCTCACCAACTCCCTCGCTCCTGGCCCGCTCGTAGTGATGGCAGACAGAGGAGTCGCTACGCCACCATTCTTTACGACGTACGGCGAGTGGTTCTTGCAGTCGATACAGCGACAATTCTCCCCACACGGTACTCCAGCTTGGAAGCACTCGCAATATCGCTTCTGGCACCCAGACTTTTTACAGTGGCAACCGTGCTTGTGCATTTTCTTCAAGTCACCACTGAGATCGCCCTTGCCATGCACAAGATGGGGGTGATGCCCGTGACGATGGTCGTTGAGTGGAGTGGTGAAACCGGGGATCATCCTAGCTGGTGTGGTTCCACCCGGGGTCATGGTTACCACGGTTAGCTCAATCTTCGGCTTGAATGCGTTAGGGTTCTTTTCCAAACGGGACGTAATGGCTTGCTGCCGAACAGACTCGTGAGCTGGGCTATTGCAGCACGACACACAGTTGCAGAGTTCGTCGCAGTACTCTCCGTTCGCGAAGCACTCGCAGTACAGTTTCAAACACTTCGACTTTTTGCAGTTGCAGTGAACCTTCTTTGCGGGGTTCCCGGTCGGGGCCTGACTGGCCACGGAAGTATTCACTGCTGCAGGTTGCTGAACCGGAGTGATTAAAAGCTTTGCGCTCGATGCGAAGCCACCAGTGCCCACTGGGAGTGGCGTTGCGATCGGTGTCTTCAGCTTGGGTGCCGCCAGGGCCTTGGCAGGTGTGGTTATCGGCACGGCCGAAGCCGACGTTTGTCCGTGGACCGATAACGTTGGCTCTTGCTGGGGTGGGTCTGCTTTGAGTGTCACAACAGCCTTCACTGGGGCTGCCGGTGTGGGCACTGGAGTTGGGTTTGTGGGAGCCTTTGGTGTGGCGGTCTCAACAACTGGGGCAGCACTTGGAGCTGTTGCTTTCGCCGCGGTAGGACTCTTGCGCAGCTTTAAGGGGTGCAAGTTTGGAGTTTTGACAAAACTTGCGAGACTTGTGGGTAGAGTCGGCGTTGACACACTTCCGAGCGTCGGGGATAACCGTCGGTGTAAACTGTTCTTGGATATCTCTGGGTCACTCGCTGCCGCTTTCGCACATGAGGCCACACCAGATTGAGCAGTCTCCTCCACCAAGTCCGTACCCGGCTTCTGGGAGATCTCGTCGGCTTCTTCGACGCTGTCAAGTAGCTTCCTCTGCGCTTTTCTTCCCGTAAGGGACTGTACGCCACTCACAGTTTTGACATGCTTCGGTTTGGCCTTTTCTTTTTCCTCTTTCGCTTCAGCTTTTGCTTCGGATGAGGGGTCCTCCTTTGTGGGCGTTTGAAGCAGTTTGCGTTGCACGTTGAGCCCTTTGCTGTTTGTCTTCATCTGTCGTTGTTTGCTTTCGTCCAGTTTTCTCTTCCGCGACTGCTTTTTCCGCTTCAGGCTGTTGTTGATTGCCTCGATCTCGCGCTTCGTGTGAGACAGAGGGAAATCGTCGAACGTGACATGGAGCTTCATCTTCATGACGCTTGAGCTACTCACCTTCAACCGCTCATCACGTCCAGGCGTCGCACTGGTCGACGCACGGATGTTCGGGAACGAGTCGCTCAGATCTATTGATGACGTCGATGTGGAGGAGGATGGGAGACTGCCACGAGACGAGGACGACGAGGAAGACGCGTTGTTTTGTGTCGTCTGGACCGGCGTCTTCGGAGTTGGTGTACAATGCTCTGGGTGATCTTGCGGGCCTAGTCCTGGAGACGGAAAGGGGGGCAATCTGTGGGGGAACAGAGCAAACGTGTTTGTGAGAAAAACCACAGACTCCCTCATAAGGCAGAAACGGGGAACGACTCGTACAGGCGTTGGAGGTCGAAGGACGATGGTACAGCAGGCGAGAATCGGAGCGAGAGGAAACTCGTTTCGAGGTCGTCATCATTCACCGCCCCGGGCGCCAGCGGCGAAAGTGTGTTCGCGAACGAGAACAGCCAGTCCTGGTCGTTCGTGCCTTGTAAAGCACTCGGAGCGCAGCTTGGGTCGTCCATATCATCACCGAAAGGGTCTTTGCCTGTGGACCGAAAGATCTGTGCCCTCGCTCGTCGTGCCTTGGCCCTTCGCGACGCAGCCGGAGACGGCGTCCTCATGAGCGACAGGCTGTTGCGGCGCCACGGGATCGATGACGTGGGTATCGATGAAGAGGAACGCGCCCCGTCCGGCAGCTTACACGCGATCGTGGCGGGCATCGGCTCGTCCTTGATCGCGGCGTCGACGACTTGACCGCGCTTCGGCGTGTGCGGCGACCGCGTGAGGCTGTGGCGCGGTTCTGGCTCGAGCTCGTTTTCATCGCCCTCGGCCGAGAGCCGCAACGACGCAGGCGACGACACGGCCGAGTTGCTTCGGCTCTTGGCGTACGGAGACCGGAAGAAATGTGAGGGCGACAAGTCCTTCTTGCTGCCGCCGATGGACCGCGCGGGCGACGCGAGTGGTGTGAGCAGGCCCGTGGTGAGCTCGGCTTTGACGGTGCGTGTCACGCTCACCTTGGAGGCGGCCGGTGAGGGCGTAAAGAGCGTGAATGTCTGTGTACCATCTACGAAACAAACACACACACTAATCAGACGCGGCCGTCGCTCCCGAGGCTGAGTACGACGATGTTTCCCTACCAGCGAGCGAATTGAAGCCGAGAAGGTCGAGCACGTGGCGGTCGCGCTCGGGCGATCCGTCGCCCGAGATGACGCTGAACGAGTCGTCGTCCAGCGCGTCGTCGTCGTCGAGCCGCAGCACGGAGGTCGCGGCGGACCGCGGCACGCGTGGCGGCGGTGCCATGCCCGTGGCAGACGCGCTGGCAAGGCGTCCGCTGGCGCTCGCAGCGGTCGGCGGAAGGAGCCGACGCGGCGGTGGCGTCCGCAGCGCACCGCGCGACGGCGTCGTGGCCGCGGACGATGGCGCCGAGCCGGACGCAGAGGAGGAGGAAGAGGAGGAGGACGCGAACACGCCGGTGACCCGTGGCACGCAGCCGGGACTGCTGCCCGTGAGCAGGCGGCGGCGTCTGCGGCGCGAGGGCGATGGCGTTCGCGTGGCGCCGGCCGCCGACAGCGACAGCGCGCGCTTCTTGGTGGCGCGCGGCTCGGAGGCGTCCATATCCGACGCGGGAGGTGCGAGGCGCTGCGATGTATAGAGCAATAGAGAGAGAGAGAACGCAGAGCGGAGGAGGAGAGGAGAGGAGGAAGGAGGGGACGCGCTTCCTTCCCCCGCCTACGTGGTGACCAATGCGTCGAGCGTCGCCTGCTGGGAAAATGTGCGCGCCCTGGTTTTTCAAAGGCCCAAAAAAAGGGCGCGGAGCTGACAAATTGGCGCGAAAACGGATCCAGCCAATCAGCGCTCCAGAAATAATGATTCCGCCAATCAGCGATCGCCGGATATGGCTGGAACAAGTTCGCGCGCAAAATGGTTCTATTGCGCGCGTTCTGCGGCCAGGAAAGCGATTAGGGGGCGGCTGCCGTCGGAGACGCGGAACAATAATGTGTAGCCATCTCCTCTTCCTCTCCCCTCACCGTCTCCTGTCTCACCTGGATCGGATGGTGCTGGCTTGATTATCGCTGGGGTGGAGTGAACGAATGAGTCAGTGTTGGTGGATCACAACACCCGTGGCGTTGATTGGGGACTTAATTAGCGGAGTAATTTGGCAATTCTAAATGGGTCGCCCGTCCCACTGGCGAGCTGATTCTCCACCGCAAAGTAGACGCTGCCTGGATCACTCGGTCGATGTACCCCGGGTCCTGGGTGTCAATTTGCTCTTCATTGTCCTGATGGGTGCGCCTTTTCGATTGGGGGACTGCTAAGCGTGGCGCGAAGGACGTGGCGAGCCCGCTTGTTCGACGGCCCCACTCGATGGGCGAGTGATTAGCCCCCGAGAAGGAACAGCGTGTCTGCTCGCTCGGAGGACGGAGGAAAGCGCTTCTTCGGCGTCAGGCATAAACGTTACGTGGCGTCTCAGCGCTGACGATTACGACTTGGTCTCTTGCGTGACACCTTTCACCCTTGCAACTTCTTGGTGGGTGACTCCACGGAGAATGACTTCGTGTGGAGGCGCTTGCTCTAGATCGGTAAACGAAGGCGGCGAGTCACAGCGATGATGCGGCGGAGACGAACGGCTAGACAGAATCAGAACTAAAATCTCAAAATGCAAAACATTACGCTGGCGCAAGCCTATTTTCGCGCGAGCCGTCAAGATCAACTTGCGTCAAGACTTCACTTCCTCTGCTCAACTTCTCCTGGCTTCGTCTTTGATCTTGATCGAATCCCGGTGGTCATCGTAACGCTTGTCACTACGATCCTCGCGGCGAGTACGGTCACGGGACGAGCTGTAGCTGCGGTCCTTGCGGTCACGTCCTCGATCACGGTCGCGGTCGCGGCCTCCGCGGTCCTCCGTTCGAGACGTGTGCGACGAACGCTCTCGACTCCGGCTCTTGCTGCGGCTGAAGCTGCGATCTCTGCGCTTGCTGCCACCACGCGACGAGTCCCGAGGACTCCAGCTGCGGCTGCGGCTGCGACGGCTGCGACTGCTGCTGTACTTACTGTCGCGCTCTCGATTCGAGCGATCGCGAGAAGACTCGTACTCGATGTCACGCGAGTCACGCCTCTTGCTATCGTCGCCACGGTCGCGATCACGATATGAATCGCGTTTGTGGTCACGGTCGTAATCGCGACTGCGGCTTTCGGTCTCGTATTTCCGGGGAGAGCGCTCTCGATCGCGCGTGCGACTGTACTCTCGGCTGCGGTCTTTGTCCTTGTCTTCCCTGTCACTTCGACTTGAGGAAACGTTTGGCTCTTCCTTCACGCGGACGCGATCTTGGTCACGAGACGTATCCTTCGTTCGAATGGCCGAGTTACGATCTTCACTGCCTCGGTCTCGATCGCGGTCACGGTTGCGATCGGCGTCTCGGTCACGGTCTCGGTCACGATCACTATAACGCTCACTACGACGCTCGTACTCTCGACCGCGGTCGCGGTCGCGCTCGTGGCTCCCATTCGATCGATCATTATCGCGGCGATAGTTGTCACGGCTACTATCACGATCATCATACCGGTTATTCGATCGTGGTTCTGTTTTAATCCTCACAGAATCGTCCTCTCGACGCCGCGAGTGGGAAGATGAACTGGAGGAATCGGCCAGCCGTCGACGATCGCGGTCGCCGTCGTTGTCATCTTCTTCAACGTACGTCGCGAGAACACCACGTGACTCGTTCACACCCTTCTGTGTGTACTCCATCTCATGCTGAATCGTCGTCACATCGATCCGCAGGCCTCCGCGCTGACTACGAAACACCTCCTGAAGATCCCATGGCCCCGCGCCTCCAGCTGATGACGAGGTCCGCACCAGCGTGTCAAAGTGACGTTGCTGATCCTTCTTCCAGTCAATTAATTGACGGTAGTCTTTCAAAATTTCCTCTGTAAAAGAGCAAGTGTCAAAAGTCAGAGTACGCACTACACGTTTAAGATCAGTGTCTCCACGTACTTGCAGCCTTCTCCGTGAGCACCTTGCCATCCTTATCTTCACGACACCAACTGAAACTGAAGATGCGGTCTTTGTTTCGACATGCGATGTACGCAGCAGCCTCAGCAAGAAATCTCGGTCGTACGGAGAGACACAGCGGCAGCCAAAACCTATGAGAAATGCATACGGGAATCAGAAAACGATACGCAGTGACCGCATCGCAAGTGTCACGTACAACTCTGCAAGGGCGCTATGAGCGCCTTCCTCTACGTCTTGACGGACTGCAACAAGAAATCAGGTTAAAACAGCTCTCTACACCACAAACATCACAAGGAACATACACTTCTCGGGCATCTGATCAAGCGTCCCTTTGAGGTAGTAGAACGGCATGTCGGTGGTGAGGTCGAAATCGACACCCTTGAGCACCTCGATTTCGTAGTACAGTAGCTGCATCCGCTCAATGTCCAGGATCTCTTCGTCGCCCGCCAGCAGTGGCAGTTCAAGAATTTCGTGCATGGTCTTGACCATGCGGATGAGCTTCATGCGCTTGCTCGACGCCTTAGCCGCAAGGAAGATGCACGCTGCCGCAAACTTGAATCGCTCCTTAGCGTAGATGCCCCTGTCGAAGACACGATGGAAGAACATCGAGGCTGTGAGCGTGATATCCTGGCTGATTCCCAGGCACCGCGCCAAGACTTCGATGAATGCCACGGCGGTGAAACGCCAATGCTGCTTGAGCTCGAACGCCGTTCGGAAGTTGGATCGCTCGAACACAAACGGATAGTTTGTGCGATTCACCTGCATCAGCGTCTGGTTCACGGGCGGCGGAGGAAACTGCTGCAGTTGGTCGGGGGCCTCGGCGAGTCGTTCTGCTTCCGTTCTGGGCAGTCGGACAAGGGTGCGTCGAGGCTTGGCATCCCCGGCCGACAGCGCCTTCCACATCTTGGTCTTCTGAGCGTAAATACCGAGCTCTTCCCATCGCGCCACAGTCTTGAACACCCGCTTCTTCATGTCGGGGTTGTTCCGCACGTCCCGCATGCACGCGTTCAGCACTTCGTCGATGGTTAGATACCAGTCCCGCTGGATCTGTCGAAGCTCGTCGCCGTCAAAGAGCTTGAGGAACTCGTGGAACAGGTAGAATAGCATCAACTTGACCTGGGCCTGACGCGGCGACTCGGTCAGCGCTCGCTGTAGCACATCACACCACGTCACAGGATTACGTCAGTAACGGCGATTTCCCCCCATCCATAGCCACCACAGCCAAACACAACAAAAGAAAAAAAAAAACACAAGAAGCAACAGAAGAGAACGAACGATCCCTTCCTCTGTGTCTCCCTAGCTACAATAAATAACGGGCTTTCCACCCAACGGAGCCGACAGCCACGAGAGCGAGTCTGCATACCCACGACCGGTTTTGTGTCCGCGAGGGGCCCGACCAAAAACCAAAAACCAACAACAACAACAGACCCACATACAAAACCCAAACTACTCATCACCTGCTTGATCTTGATCTGGAACCGAAGCGAATGCTGCGGGTACGCGCGCATGTACTGGGCCGTCTGCGCGACGAGCTGCCGGTCCGTGACGCGCGCGAGCATGTCGTCGAGCTGGCGCCCAAACTCGGCGATCTCGCGCTCCCACTCCGAGTCCGAGAGCATCACGTCCTTGTACACGACGGGCTCGCGCGGCGGCGACGGCAGCGGCGTCATCGCGAGCGACGGCGGACTCGCGTGGTGTGGCGCCACGCGGCCGGGCCGCGACGGCGTGTGGTACTCGCCGGTCGAACCGCCACGCGGGCCGGCCGAGGAGCTCCCGTCCGCTCCGCCGTGGTCCTCGTCGCTGCTGCGGCTACGCTTGCGTCCGCTGGGGGGACGGTCGCTCGGCGGCGCGAGCGGCGGCCGCGGCGACGGCGTCGCGGCGAAGGGCCTGACCGTCGGCGGCAGCGCCAGCGGCTCGTCCTTGACGCGCGGGTCGGCGCCCTCCTCCATGGCGGTGCGGAGCGAGGGGGAGCGCGGAGGGGAAGGGGGGGGGACGCTAGCTTCCGCCCTTCCAGGGTTTCGCCGGCCGCTTCTCTTCCTCCAGTCCAACTTGGGCTCGCGCAACATAAGCCGCCCGAGCCCAGCCAGTACCGTCGCTATCATTGCAGGAGCACAGACAGTGAGGCGAGACAGAATAATATTATTCATTACCAAGAGCGATAGTGTAGGTCCAGGAATTGTATTTGAGAGAATGAGTTGACGCGGCTGTAAATAAGTACATCTTGTTTGTCGCTCGTCTATCGTAGCATCGCGAGCTCCATCTCGGTGGCGATCGTGATATTGTACGTGGGACGGTTCCAGTCGTTCTCGATCGTGTGGGAGCTGTAGGCGCCAGGTCCCTGCATCGTCATGACCACAGCCACTCAGTTGAGGTCTCTCCCAGACTGCATAAATCCCTGGAACAGCCAGACGTACCGGCACATCGACCTTCGGGAGGATCTTCTTGAAACGAGGCTCCTACGTTGGTGCAAACAAACACGAGTCCAAAATGAACCTCTCGAAGTGCTATCATATCCACATATAGAAAAGCAGCGTCGTACCGCGCCGACGAAAACGTCCGGTCTCGCCATGTGCGTCGGCTTGAAATTGACGGACACTGGCGTGGTGTATGCCCCCGGACCCTACGATCACAATGGCAAAAGGCAACGGCGTCAGCCTGGGTTGATCCTCTGGCCACTCGAATAACAGTACGTACAGGCACATCGACCACTTGCTTGGTCTTGGTTTTGAGCCGGTCGGTCGACGACTTGAATGTACCAGTCGCTCCTGGCGCATTCCACGAAGCTTGGATCTGAACACACATGCGACCCAAATATGTCAGGCTTGACATCATTCTAAGGGGTTCCATAGATTCCTACCTCGTAGTCGCCTGGAGATGGTACCGTACTCTTCTCCAGCGGTCGAAAGCGCGTCGAAGACGATGCAAACACGGACGATGGTTTGGTCTTGTCTTTCTTGGGATGCTTCCCTCGTCCGTGAGAGTTTGCTTCTCCAGTCGCCCCTTCATCCTGAGCGAGTCGGATCTCTCGCTCGAGTTGTGACTCGCGCGCACCTACCAAACTTGTGTCGTGCTGCGGACTCGTAATCGAGTCGAACCGCTTGGTCGTGCTCCCAAACGTTTGGACGCGACTTGACTGTGAAAAGTCACGTTCATGAGCTCCACTGATACGTCAACGCGTGTACGCGTACATCCAGACTACGCACCACTTTGTTTAGTGTATCAGCCATGGCCGTAGGCATGTTGTACGAACCCGGGGCTGCGAGGTACTCTTCCTTCTTGGGCTCCCCATACTCGAAACGCTCCTTTTTCGTTGAAAACGGTGCACTACTCCCCTTGCGCCGCATGTATTGCGGCTTGGTCGTGAAGGGCGGTGGAGAATAATACGCCCCCGGACCAGGCACACTCACCATCTCTCGCTGAGAAGTTGGGTCGAACCGCGTGCTTGTGCTGCCGAAGAACTGGAGGTGCTCTGGTTTAGATCCATTTGTGAAACCTTTGTATCCTTCGAAGTACGCGCCGGGACCAGGCACGGGGTGCTTGGATGGGTCTGCGGCCACGAGCGCTGCTTTCTCCCGTGTCATCGCTGATTTGAACACTGCGCTCGCGCGTTGGGCCTCCTTCGCAACGCTCACCGACGGGTCGATGTACTGACCGGGTCCGGGCAGCTCGGCGCGCTGCTTGATCTCCTGTTCGAGCGATCGCGTGACGCGGCTCTTGGAGAAGTCGGTCGCTCGTGGTTTGTGGATGCTCTTGAGCCCGCGCATGGGGTCATAGTCACCCGGACCGATTGTGTCGTCACCGCGACCCGAGTGTCCAACGTGCGCTGGTTCGTGGCGAACGAGCTTCCCGTATGGCCCCTGTTCATACCCAAAGCTCTGCGCGTGAGTCGGAATCGAAGGCGCCGACGGAAGCCTTGCCCACTTGATTTTGTTGGCCTTGGGCGTGGTGGGAGGTACCCGATCGAGACTGCTGAGATGAGCACTGCGTGTTATACACGTAAATCCCCCACAATGTTAGTTGTGATCAGAAGCCATCACCGTGCGCTATCACACGTACGTGCTTTTCTTCTTTGATTTCTTCCCGAACGAGTCCTGTTTGACGTATGCACCAGGCCCTGGCGTCTGGTTGCTCTGCTTGACGGCCTTGTCGCCACCGATCTCGCGCTGGGTCTTGGACTGGAAGACCGCCGACGTTTGCTTCGAGGGTGACTCCCATGGCAGTTGGCTGTTGGTGACGTACGCGCCCGGACCCGGCGTCACAAAGCTGTGGCCAATTGTACCAGGCTCGCCATTGCCGTTGGCGCCTCGCTCGGGCTCCGCACTCGAACCAAACGGGGCGGCGTTCGGCTTGACGCGGCGCGTCGGCGACGACTCGTACGCTCCTGGGCCGAGGTGCGCAGCGCCGACTTGCGCCTGCAGACTTCCGGGGCCTTGGTCCCGCGACGTGCGGCTGACCCATGCCATGGCACTTTGGGGTGCTGCGTTTGCCTGGACCGTCTGGAGAGGAGGTGCGCGATATCCAGCGCGGCGTCGGCCAGTTCCATTGCGGGTCTGGTGATCATTCAAAAATAGGGTCTTGTTGTGGGCATCTTGTGCTTGCTTCAAGGATACTGTACACACGTGATCACACGTCGCAGATCGCTGTCATCGGAATTCGATACAGTGACCAGCCTGGGCCATAGTGACAGAGCAAAATGGTGTGGGCCACACGCTCGATAGACTTACCAAGTGGTTTTTCACAACCAGTGGTTTTGCAACCCAGTGGTTTTACAGGAACTGGTGGTTTTTCACGCTTTTCCTCGGCTTCAGTCCTCGACTTGCTCCCCAAAAAGCAAGCTGGAGACTCGACTGCCGCCGCGGAGATCTCGGTCTCCTTGCGGCAAAAGTCGTTGAGACAGAAACGAAAAAAGCTGGGCTTTGGCTTGGCGCCGATGGCCGCCGCGGAGATCTCGGTCTCCTTGCGGCGAAAGTCGTAGATGCATGTATAAGCAACGCTGGGCTTTGGCTTGGCGACGACGGCCGCCGCGGAGACCTCGGTCTCCTCGCGGCGAAAGTCACCACTCCGACGGCCGCCGCGGAGATCTTGATTTTCTTGTGGCGAAGATCGTTCTAAACGACCTTCATTGAGACTGTTGGAGTAAAACTTCGCCGTTTATGCTGAGCAACCATCTTTACTGTTCGGAGACCGTTGGAATATGTCTCCGCCGTGGAGAGAGAGCGTGGTTTGGCATGAGCGGGTAGCTTGACACTGCCGACAGCGTCCTGTCGCGATAGTCCATGAAACAAGTGCGATCTGTAAGGGTTCGCTTGTACCACACCCTCATTGATCACATCGTACCGTTTAAATGTGTAGAACTACTTCTGGGAGAACACACGCACACTGTCTGCCTTTTGTGTGGGCTTTTCTTAATGGGTCTTCTCTCGTCTCGCGACGCACTCTGTCTGTCGTGATATCAAAGCGACTTGAACGTCTCAGACAAGCGCGCTTGCATGATATTCAACTGATGCTCACCAGACAATATCAACCGTCCCAAGCGGGAAACCCGTCTACTTTGGTCCACGAGCTAGCCATCTTCGTGATCTTCACACCTGATACGGCTTCAAGTTCATCCCTCAGGTCTTCAGTCTTGATGTTTTTGAGCTATACTTCACCCAAGTAGTTGTGGACCTCAGGAAGCATGCGCACAACGCTGGCTCTCTTGTTGAACGAGATAATGTCGAAGATCTCGTCGACTTCTTTCGAATGATGCACCTCAACTTCGATTGGGCGCGCCGTTACCAAAATGAATCCTTGCGTTGTGACGTCCATTAAGAACCGAGCGCGCTTCGTCTTGCCAGGCGCCGTGTACACGTCCACAACGACGCCCTCGTCGCTGATATCAGCATGTCAGTACGTCAAAACCATTGCCACGATGAACGTCGACATGACCGACGTCTGAGCAAACTTCCAGTACGTTGCCTCGGCCGAGTCGATGTGCGACTGCTTGCGGATCTGGGCATTCCTCTTGGGACGCACCACTGCCCCCACGACAGGCATATTGGAAAGCGCCGTGCAGTTGGCGTCCGAGGCCATGGAGACCTCGAAGCGGGCCTTGATCACCGGATCGTCCTCACAGACGAACTCGCGCCTCCCAGGCTTCAAACTGGGTCACCATCAACGGGTGCGTGTCGGTGTCGACCTCGTCGTGGGAGCGATAAACGCTGTGCTGCTTGTCATTGAGAATGCCGTGGAAGCGCAGCGACAGTGTGGCTGTCGCGCTGACGGCGAGACGCCTCGGTAACTTTGACCGCCGCGCTCGCGTCGTGCGGCACAAACTATCGGTGGCATCAAAGTGGACGGCCATTTCGTTGGGCTTGGCGGTGCGATCTCCTTCGCCAGGCACGTCGACGGAGACGTCGTGCACGTCAAAGTGGTCCCACGCCTCGAGGCGGTGGTTCACGAGATCAATGGCGTCATCATCGATCCCGTATTACACGACGACACAGAACTCGGCCCACCGTGGCCGCGTTCCTCCGAGAGCGCCACCTGGCGGAACAACGGCCGTCGGCAGCGGCGCTCACGGGCCGTGCAGCGCGGCGGCGGCGTGGTTTCCCTTCGGAGACTTGGCTTGGAAAACAACGGGAAGTAGTGGAGAGGTGCCGTCCAAGTATTTTGAAAGACCTGAATCGAGCGCATGTAGAGATGAACGTCGTCGGTTGAACGTTCGAACGAGCAGCTTCCATCACGCAGACACCTGTTTGAGTGGCTGGTGATACACAACGACGACGCGAGAAGCAAAGAACCGCGAAACGGGAAATCCGGTCGCGTCTTGGGAGTCTAGCCCACACATTCAGCGGTCTTCAAACCCGACAGTTTCCACGGAACCGAGGGGTGCCGGGCCCTTGGCATGCACACAAACCGAAGCGAAGAGCGACTCGGCGGCGGCATGTTTCCCGAGTCTGCGGGCTCGCGATCGCCCATTGGCAGAGGCTCCCTCCCGAGGATGGCAGGTTCCTCGCGCCATACGGCCGACACGTCCAACACGCTCGCGTGATCCGGTAGCTCGAGTGGTCGGAGAAGAGATCTCGCCGCCGCACGGTGCTCCCATCGTCCTGTGCTTGCGGTTGCGTCGCTTGCTCACCTGTTGTTGGAAGAGAATAAAGTGTAGCCATTCATGCATCTCTGAGCCGCTCAGAAAGTGCTTGACGGTTGCGCGAAGGTTGCGTGAGGAGCAGCTCCCGTGGTCTTCGCGCGACCTGCCGAGCCTTTCGCCTCCAGGCCAAACAACCATCTTCGTCTCGGAAGGAGGGACCGCCGCCGCCTTCCTCTCGCTCGCTTGCTCTCTCCACCGCCCCGCACGACCATGAGCGACAGCGGATCCACGGCGCCGCCGACCCAGGCCGAGGCCACGTCCCGCGCCGCCAGCGCGCGCGCGTCCACGGCCGTCGACCGCCAAAAGTTCGAGGAGCTCCAGGCTGCGAACAGCGCGCTGCGCCGCGTCGGCTCGTCCGCTGCCGTCCCGTCGACCGACAAGGCCGACGACCGCGACGGCGTCGTGCTGGCCAGCGACGACGACGACAGCGACGACGACGGCACGCCCAGCCTGCTGGACGGCGAGACGGGCAAGCCCGCCGGCTCGGCCGGCGCGCGGCTGATCCAGTGGCTCGACGCGAACGGCGCCGACTCGCGCAAGCTGTCGCTGCGCGAGTACGCGCCCGAAGTGCGCGGCGTGCACAGCGAGAAGGTACTCGTGCCGGGCGAGCGCATTCTCGTGATCCCGAAAAAGTGCCTCATCACGGTCGAGATGGGCAAGATGACCGAGATCGGCCAAAAGCTGCTGCAGCACAACCTCGAGTTCGTTGCGCCCAAGCACATTTTCCTCATGATGTTTTTGCTGACCGACATGGAGCGCGTACGTCACGTCGTTGCAGTGCTGTGGATCGGACGGGTAGATTCATCCCATTGTTTTTTTTTTTTTTTGGCGTGTGATATTGTAGATTGAGGACTCGTTCTACCGCCCTTATTACGACACACTGCCCAAGAAGCTCGACAACATGCCGATTTTCTGGACCGAGGAAGAGCTCGCGTGGCTCAAGGGTTCGTACATCATCCAGCAAATCCAGGAGCGCAAGGCCGCGATCCGCAAGGACTACGATGCCATTTGCCGGGTACAGACTCGCTCGCTCGGGACCCCCATCGTCCTAGTTCATCTCAGAAGAGCTCTAACATTTTTTTCCCCCGGGTGGCCTGTAGATTGATGCGTCTTTCTCTCGCTTCTCGCTTGAGCGCTTCAGCTGGGCGCGTATGATCGTGTGCAGCCGCAACTTCGGTCTCACGATTGACGGCGTCAAGACCGCGGCGCTGGTGCCGTTTGCTGACATGCTCAACCACTACCGCCCGCGCGAGACGAGCTGGACGTTCGACCACTCGCTCGGCGCGTTCACGATCACGTCGCTGGGCACCATCGCCACGGGTGCGCAGGTGTACGACTCGTACGGGCGCAAGTGCAACCACCGATTCCTGCTCAACTACGGTTTCGCCGTGGAGGACAACACCGAAGAGGACGGCCGCAACCCGAACGAAGTCATGGTGGACTTGCAGCTCAACCAGGCCGACGGGCAGCTCTTTTACGACAAGCGCGCGTACCTCCACGAGAGCGGAATCTACACCATGGACGCGCGCCTGAGCCGCTCCCACTCCGACCCGAACACGCGCGAGGGCTTCAGCTTTGCGCGCCTCATTGTGAGCACCGAGGAGGAGTTCACGACGATGAAGATGAAGAGCCCAGCTCACTCGTCGCCCCCCATTTCGTTTGACAACGAGATCCGCGCGCTCCGGTACCTCAAGGAGCTCATGACCCACCAGCTCTCGCTGTACGAGACGACCATTGAAGAGGACAACGCGATCCTCGCGTCCAAGCAGTTCCCGCTGTTCTCGAACCGGATCCAGGCGCTGTTCTTTATCCGCGGCGAGAAGGAAGTGTGTCGCCACTTCCAGCAGCTCGCCGACAAGGTCATTCCGCTGTTTAGCCTGCCAATCAACGAGTGCAAGGAGGAAGTGCGCCGCAACTTCGACGGCGACGATGATATTTGCCGATACGCTCAGGATGTGATTGCGTATTTAGTCACACAAGTGTACAAGGAGAGCTAGTTCTCAAGAGAGGGTAGAGAGGGAGAGGGGGATTGATCACGTGTGATTTACGAGACATAGCACGATGCAAATCATGCAGCAAGTAACTAGGATGACGCCAGACGTAACGAGCGGTGCTTGTGATGGTGGAAGAAAAGAAGGTAGCGATTTTCAATATAGATTCTGTTCAAACTATCCGTACCGCGCTACAGATCACCGGCGTCCCAGTCGTTGTACACGAAATCGAAAGACACGAGGTAGCGCAGTCGCACCTGCTCGCGGCGGTACACGACAAACTCGTTGTACAACAGCTCGCCGTTCTCGACGCTCGTGGGTTCGAATTCGCCCACGGGTGCGACGACACCGTCTGCCATCGTCACGTAGTCATCCGCCGATGCGGCCATGCGGCCCACCCCATGGAGACTATCGCTCTGCTTCGTTTGGCGCAGCTTGTCGTACGTGAGGTCTTCGGCTTCAAGCGCCTCGTAGGTCTTGCCCAGCGCAACCTCGGCCAGCACGAGCACACCGCGCGGCTGGTCAGGTGTGGTCCAGCAGTAGTTAGCCGACTTGGACACCGAGTCAGCAAAGTAAATCTAGCAAACACCCCAAGTCAGTCGAGACTGCCACTGACAGTGACCGGATCCCCCCAAAGATACCCACGTACGCCCTTGCCAAACATGTAGCCGTTCGTCGGTGCCTCGGGTGGCGCGACGCGCAGACCCTTCGCCAGAATACCGACCATGTTGCACAACCGCGAGCCATGCCACAGCAACTTCGGATGTGGGGAACACAGAGAGTGGTTAGATGTCAAACATTGCACGCCAAGGACTGCCGTGCCGCACGTACACGGTGGTTGGGCACGGACGCGAGCGTGTCGGCAAACGCGTCTTCCTCGTGTCGGTGGATCTTGAGCACCGACTTGATCTGGAGTTTGTACTGCACATGGGTTGGCGCATGGGTCGTCTCCACGTACTGCTGAATGGTCTTGTACTCGGCGGCGGTCTCGCAGAGCGGCTCCATGTCCACGTTGAGCATCGCGTACTGCGCGTCCAGCGGGTGCAGTGCCTCTTTGTTTGTGCCATCCACTTGGGCTCGGCTGGCCTTTCGCTTTTCCTTCTGAAGCTTTTGGGAAATCTCGATGTCCGCGAGCACTTCGAGCAGGTCAATCTTGAGCCGGATCTCGTCGAGCGACTCGATCACCGGCGGCAGGCTGCGCCCAAAATCGTGCGGGATCAGCGAGTAAAATTCGCTCGAGAGCTGCTTGAGCTCAGCCTTGAGCACTCGCAGCCGCTTGGTCGCGGCCGAGGTCGTGCGCTTGGGACGCGTTGAGCGTCGTCGACCCGTCGTCGAGGCCGCTGCCGATTCTTCCTCTTCGTTCTCCTCGTGCTTATCACCGGGCGATTTCGCCGTGAGCGAAGAGATCTCTGTCACGGTCTTGGACATGCGCTCGAGTAGTCCATAACCTTGCGAGATCTGCGCCTTGGACAACCGTCCGAGCGGCAACCGCTTGAGGTCAAGTTTCATGGCCGCGACCTCCTTTTCGATGAGGTCGGCGTCGCAGATGAGCTTGATCACGTCCTGAACCTGCTCTGGGAGCTTGGAGGGCGTCGCGTTGGCGATACTGTCCTCGCCATTGTCGGCCATGTCGCAGTCGTCGTCGTCAGCGTCGCCCTCGGGCTCCTCGTCATCCAGTTCTAGTGCAAAAAATATCGAGACCACAGTGAGTACCAGACCCGACGCTATCCCCACCCACGACAGCACAGTACAAACGCACCCACGAGCACGTATTTCCCGCCGACTTTTTCAAACCCGTCAGGCCCGAGCGGCCACTCGTTGGCCGACTTGTCCTCAAACTTTTTCTGGAACGACGCGCGCGCCTTGGCCAGCGAGCCGTTGTACCGCTCGAGCGCTTTCTGGACACCGGCGCACACAGTGTGGTGAGCCCAACGGGGAGGGAAAACCCCAAGTCCAAGGTCGCCGCCGCCGACGACGCACCTGCGGGTTCTTGGCGCCGACGCGGCCCCACTTGCGGAACACAAAATAGTCGGCGCCGTCCTGGATCAGCTGCAGCATGTAAAACTTGTTGTTGCTGCGTACACCAATAAGAGAGAGAGGGAGTCGGTGAGCACCCCCCTGCCACACTGCTCCTCCAGTACGTTCGTACCCGTAGGTGCCAAAGCTCAGGTCCGTGTAGTTGAGCATAAAGTGCCACACGACGCCGGCGTCGTCCTAGGAGAGGAGCCACAGACTCAGTCTCCATCCGCACATCAACTAGTAGCAGCCAGGCGTCCGCACCTTATAGATCTGGGCGCTGGCGCTGCGGTCGGCCAGCGGGTCCACGGTGCGCAGCGCGCTGCGGCGGCGTGGCGTGGCGGCCATGGCTGTTGGGGAGATTATTGTTGTGGGGGTGTCAAGGGCCTTTGACACTTGTGAACCCATTGGGTGAAAACGCGGGCATGCCACTCAAAATGCCTCATTACCCGCATTGAGCAACCACACAGAGTCAAGTTTCCATATGAGAGAGACTTCCCGCCAAAACAAAAAATCAGCAATGCGGATGGGGATGAAAAACAAACTTTATCGATTGTTGCTTCGACGACGCGGAGGGCGGGGCGATCCCTCTAATGTATCAATGCCCGGGGAGCCGCCTGGCCGTCCGGCCGCTAATTTTCCACCACGTGGGGTCTCACGATTTTTGATAGCGGTCAATACTTTAGTCGGCGCGGTCGATGCCGGCACGCACGCCACCACGCAGCAGCAGGTCCTCAATGTCGGCCTTGTGCGCGAGGTTCGAGCCGTGGAGCTCCTTCACGAGCTTCTGGACCTTCTTCTCCTGCTTGAGGTACTCGATGGCGATGTTGCCAACGTTGCTCGCCGGGAGCGCCTCAGTGAACTGGAGGCCCTCGCGGTAGACAATCTTACTCGCGAGGCTCGAGGCGACGATGCACTTGATGTACGAGAGCGGCACGTCGTCGTGGACGCGGTCGAGCGCGACCTCCTTGAGCTTGGGCGGCAAGTGCTCCTCGATCAGCGTGTACAGGATCTGCTTGTCCTCCTCGGTGACCTCGTCGAACTTCTCAAGCACGGCGTCGTGGACGCGGATGATCGCACGCGAGATGCGCTCGCTGACCGGCGGCAGCGCGGCCTCGGGGTCCTTCTTGTACTCACGGAACAGCAGCTGCGCCTCGACAAGCGCGAGCTGGCGAAGCTTGACGACGACCTCGTCGACGAGCTCCTTCTTGATGTTCATAAACTCCTCGGTTTCAAGGAGCATGCTCGAGATAATCTCGTACGAGCTGCACACGACACCGCACTTGTTGGCCGAGCTATCCTTGACGATCACGACACCCGCGTTGTCGAACAGGAGCTGGCGTGCCTCCGGCGTGATAAACAGGTTGGCACCCTCAACGATGAGCTTGCACGAGGGCTTGCCGTCGGCATCGAGGTAGTCGCGCCAGTTGTTCTCGTTGATCGTGTTCGGGCGACCACCGGCCGGGATGAACAGGTCGCTCTTGACGCGGTTGTGGAGCGAGTTACGCGCACGCACGCCCTCCTGGGTGTCCACCGTGAGGAAGCGGCCGTTCTTGCCAGCGAGCGACGGGTTGTACTCCGACAGCGGGAGCGACTCGTGCACGAGACGCAGCAGCTCGTCCATGTCGAGTCCATCAGGGTTCTCGACGACAGCCGTGCCGTCGCAAATACCGACCACGCGCACGTTCGAGCCGTATTCGCGGTGGAGGATCTTGATGACGTTGCCAGCGACGTCGCCGTCCGTGCCGCCCGTGATCTTGACCGTGAAGGGCTGGTTCTTCGGGTCGATGTTCTGCGAGCGCAGCGCGACGTCCGCGAACACAGCCACACCCTCACTGGTGACACCGTACACCTTGTGGTTAATACCGGCGTCCGGCTTGGAGCTGATAAACGCACGCGGGATCGGGTAGCCACGGTAGGCGGCGCGCTTGGTCATCCAGACAATGTCCGACGGGATGATGTTCTCATCCGGGCCGAGGTAGATGAGCTCGTCCTTGCCGTAGTAGTCGACAATGTTCTGCTTGACCTCCGGGTCGGTCGTGTTCAAGTCGAGCAGCGCGTCCGAGAACGCCTTGACGCTCTTGCGGATGATAAAATCGCGGGGCGCGAAGTCGCCAACGGGGCCCTTGATCGGGTCGCAGAGCACGACGGCCTTGGAGCCGCCCTCGGGGATGTCCTTGTTCTTGAGCTGCTGCGCGAACGCCAGGTTGTAGGCTTCGTTGTACTGGCGCGCACTCTCGAGGCCGTGGGCATCGGTCGAGTTCGGGTACACCATACGCAGACCACCGCGGGCAATGTCGCGGAATCGCACGTGGAAGCCCTTGAAGCGGCGACCGTAGATGAAGAACACACCGTACGGGATGTCCTTGCCGACCGTGCCGTAGCCCATGACCTTGGGGTCGAGGCGCAGCGACAGCGCGTAGCGGTTGCGCACAAACTTGTTGGTGCGCAGCGTGCCGGCGACGGCATCGACCATCGTGTTGAGCAACTCGATCGTGTCCTCGCTCTCGGCGTTGCGGCGGATGTCGACCTTGAGCTCCTCCACACGCGCAGCCTGCTCGCTGTCCGAGAGCTTGGGGCTGTTGGGGTCGAACTTCTGCATGAAGAAGTCGGCGATGCGCGACGCGATCGGCAGGTGCTGCGGGTGCTCGACGACCTCGATGATGCGGTTCAGCGAGTACGCGAACGGGTCCTTCTTGGCCAGCACGCCGTGGAGCATGTTGCAGTACGCGTAGATGACCTCGGCGCGCGAGATGCCGAGCTCCGGGTTCTTGTTGACGAGACGCAGCGGCTTGTCGTCGACCCACTTGAGGTACTTGAGGTTGCCGGCGATCTTCTCCCACTCGAAGTCGCGGTTCGCCGCGAGCGCCTCGGCCGAGGGCGTCACGAGAATGCGGATCATCGAGACCGTGCCCTGTTCGTTCGACGGGTCCTGCACCACGTCCAAGTGGGCGCGCAGGATGTTGAGGTCGCACAGACCGAGGTACGTCGCGGCCTTCTGCATCGCGCTCTTGGCGAGCACGTTGGCGGCGGCGATCGTGATCATGGTCTGCGGGGCGTTGCCGCCGTAGAGCTTGTTCTCCTCGCTCTTGTTCTCCCAGCCGTGCTCGACCTCGATGGCGACGCCCTCGGTGCCCTTGACGCGCTCGTACAGCGCGATCTGCTGCGCGATGCGGCGCGGGTTGCTGAACTTGACGTACATGGCGTTGGCGCGCTTGAGGTAGGCCTCGACGGCCGCCGGCTCAAAGTAGGGCGCCGGCGCCGGGTAGCCGCTCTTGCCGGCGTACTTGCCGGCCTGGAGGTCGGCCATGAAGCCCAGGATCTCGGCGAGCGCGGCCTTGTCCGACTCGGTCTTGCCCGTGAACGGCTCCTGCTTGCCGAAGCGGAACACGTCGAGCCCGAGCGTGTCGTCGAGCGACGTGAAGAGCTTGACGCGCGCGAGCTCGCCGCCGTCGACGCTCTTGGGCAGTTGGTTGAGCACGTTGGCGAGCAGGCCCGGGTAGTTGGCGCCGCTGCGGATGTACGAAAAGACCTTGTTGTCGGGCGAGCGCAGCATGACCTCGGGCTGCTGCGCGTTCACGAGCGCCGTGATGGCGTTGAGGTGCGTGAGGCGCTCGGTCTCGCCGATCGCGCGGAAGTACGCGGCCGGCATGTTCTCGAGGAACCATCTACGCCCACGCCGTCACGTTAGGAATCCCATTCTCCACACAAATACACACACACACACAGGCAACGTACGGCACGGTCTTGTTGGCCGCCTCCTTCTGGAATCCGTTGAGCTGTTCCAGCAGCTCCTCCGTGGTCTGGCCACTCTGCAGAGGAATCAAGCGGTTAGAACTAAGCAGAGAGATTGGGCGGAGCGGACGGCGGAGCGCACCTGCGTGGCAAACGCGTTGAGCAGCACGGAGAAGGCGCCGCGGGTCTGCGCGACCGAGCGCGTCGCCTGGAGCTGGCGGAACTTGGTCACTTGCAGCATCCTGCCGTGTGATCTAAGGGGAGGAGTGGGGGGGAGGAGGCTTGGTGCTCGGGGGAGAAGATCGGGATCTGACCGCAGGGTGTCGCAGCGAGGCGTGCGAGGGGACTCGGGACGGGCGGAGGAGGAGGAGGAAGGAAGGAGAGGACCAGGAGGGCTGGATCTCTGGACGGGGAGGAAACGTACCCCGCCGAGGGATGACGCCTGCCTGCGAGCCGACGACGCCAAGGTGAAGCTGTGTGACGCGGCCGGTCGGGCGTCCGCCTACCCTACCCCGCATTCGTCCACTGGCGGCACGCGGCACTGTGATCGTACTTAGTCGGAACTGCAAGCGCACGCTGCTGGACACGGGGATTCGTCCACAGAGCGGGGTAGGGGTGCGTGCACCCAGCCACGGTCATCGTTTGCTTGGGAGATCCGTCTCTTGGTCTAAAATTGTGAATCGGCAAAACTCCGAACGGTGACTGGCAGAGGGCGCGAAGTTCAACGTGGCCGGCTGGACCAATGAGCACCAAGGTTCAAGCGGGAGCGCGCGTTCACGACAGGCGAGATTCCTCCGGGGCCAGTCAAGCCGGCGGCGTGGCTCGACGCGGGGCGTTCCGGTGCCGTCTATGTCCGCTTGGAGGACCGCAGGCCCCCGTGCGCACGCAGGTGCAAGTTGAGCTTGGGGACCGCTTCTGTCTCATGTGGAGGCAAGTCGGAGAGAATCCAGTCCGCACGATCGGACGGTCCAACAAGCCAAGCGGTGGCGGAGAGGGGGCCACGTCGCAGGACGGTCCCGCGTCTCCCAGCGGCCACAACGTGGGTGGACTACAGGCTGTAGCTGTAGTCAACAGCACACTATCCTCGCCGCTGGCGGTCTCCGTCAAGTCAGTCCGTGCAGGCGTTCGTACGTGTCGACCACGCGCTCGGGCCCCAAGCACCCCTTGGCTTGGTTTCGTCCACACAAATGTTGGCTCTCGGATGATTTGCTGGAAAAAGCGTTTTTTAGATTCAAGCGGATCCGCTCTCGTCCGCTCCACCCCCGCTTGGATCTGTTTCACTCGTGTCACCGGCTGTCGTGGAGTTGGTGGCAGACCCGTGTACCGTGGGTTACGCTGTCTCGAGCGGACGCCACTTGAAGTTGAAGCTGCACACTCTGAAAGTGTAACCCCACCCCACAGTCGTGGAGTCGAGACATGGCAGATGACGACCTTTTGCGCCATCATGGAGAGGTGTCTTCCACCGGCCGCGGTAGCGCTGCCGATGGACCGTCCATTTCCTTCCAGGGCAGCGGATGTGACGCGGCAGCGCGGTTGCGCAACACCCCCCACGACCAAGAGCGCGACGCGTGTGACGCGGCGGACGACGGCGTTTGCGCAACTACCGATCAAGCGGCTGGCGATGAGATAGACGAAGCCCCGTCGCGCGATGGAAGTCCACCAAGCGAGGCCAACGATGCCGACGGTGACAGCCATCGCTCCGCGGCTCCTGCCCATGAAGAAGTCGTCGAACATGAAATCGCCGGAAGCGATCTGCCGAGCGAGCCTCTGTCGCCGGAGATGCAAGAGCTGCTGGACGAGGTCACCGCGATCCGCTCGGCCTTGCATGGGCCCGTAACGGACACCGCAGACGAGGTACTAGTGCAGATCCGGTCGTGGTGCCACCGCTCCCCGAATGACGACACGTCTGAAGTGTCTGCCGTGTCAAGCGCACGCTTGATTCCGATGACCCCGCCAAAGGGAGAGGCCCAAGCCCAACGAATAGAGGCTCTCCCGCTAGTGCGAGTGGTGAGCTTTGATGACGGCGTTTACCGTGGCCAAGTGAAGCGTTGCGTATTTGAGGCGCCACGGATAGAAATCGGCGGTGTGGAGGCCGAGCGTGGGACCACTCCCACCGAGCGCTTCGTTCCACACGGATGGGGCATCGCGACGTCGCGCAAGGGACTTCGACGCGTGGGTCAGTGGCGCGACGGCGAGCAGGTCGGTGTTGGCTCGCTTCAAAGCGCGGTGTTTCTATACGACGGCGAGTGGCGCGCGAGCTCTGGACCAGGAGGGTACGGCATTGGCACGTTTGCGTCTGGCGCGACGTTTATTGGGTGCTGGCATAGTGGTAAACCCTACGGGCCTGGACGACTGCACACGTTTGAGACAGACCAGCGCGACCACGGGTGGTTCTACGGCACTCGTTGTTTGCAACCCGTCGTAATGAGCGATGAAAAACAGCTTCACGAGGCGTGTATGGAGCGCCATCTCCCAGCGCAGCGATTCGATGAGCAGCCCGAGCGCGGACTCTTTCTTGTGGGTCAGATCCTCGAAGACTCCCGGCTCTCATGGCTTCGGTTTGCGATGGAACAATGGCGCCGAGTTGCGTGTGGTCATGCAATCGAACTCGCACGACGACGACGGGCCGACACTCTTGCGACGTGGGTCGAAGCACATGCCGCAGAACAAGATGCAATCGCATGGCATGTTGTCGAAGAGACTGAGGCTTACCGAAACCAAATGGCGAGTGTGATTGCCGAGGTGGCAATAGGAAGGCAGAAACACTCTCGTGCCCAGCGCGTTCGCGAGTTCCATACCAACAAGCTCAATTCTGCGATTTTCCAGCGTGATCTGGCTCGCCGCTGCGTGGTTTCCCAGGAAGAGAGTATCGCGCTCATGGAGAAAGAGCTTGCCGAGGTGTCAACGCTACTGGAGGAGGCAACAGAGGCACAGGCCGAGTGTCAACGCCTTGCGGAGCAGCAGCAAGTCGTTAAGCGCCAAATTGAAAACGCGACCGTCAAGATCAACGCGCTGCGACAGCAAATACGACACCGAGAAAGCGCCAAAGACCACCAGCAGCAGCACCTCGCGCAACAAGACGTTTCTCGTAAGAACATTATGACGCCTGCGACACCGTCTTACGCGAAAGCCATCCACGCCCCACGTCGAGTGAAGGTATCACAGTCAGTGACAGGGGAGATCGACCCTGAACTGCCATTTGTGTGCGATGTTCCTGGGTGCTCGTGTGGCATCCCCCGCCACGTCTTCACGCGCGTTGCCGCGGCTCTGAACGGCGATTGAATCGGTTATTCCTAAGATAGCACACGGTGATCGCTCTGAATTGGACTGCAATGGGCGGGCCGTGGCATCTCCTCTCTCATCCTCAATTGTGCAAGCACGTCAACTTGAACAAACTCGCTCCATGGTGCTTTACTACCTTGCTGGCCGTGTCAACAGCGAAGAATACGCGATCTGCGAGCGACTCCTGGGTACGAAATGGTCCAGACCCCGGGTAAAATAGCAGCGCGATCGCAAACCGCTGATGTTAGTATTCTGTTGTGCCTGCAGATATCCTACAAGTCACACTGCCCGACATTCAAGTCGACAAGACACCATACCACCAAAAGGTCTGGCCATATGAGGCCGCGAAAATTGCCACGTTAAACGGGTACGATCAGTAATGGCGTTCTCCATCACATTAAGCTCACTCCTTCCTTGTGTACCCACAGACTTCGCGTGCCCACGGCGGCGCAGGCGGTGATCTGCGACGTCATCATCTGGTCCGAGACACGACGTCTTGTGAGCACGGACGCCGATGCGTTCTCATCGTTCGTGCAGCAATATTACGGCGTCCAGCTCGACCTGAACGAGTCCGAGCTGTCGCTGTACGTCAAGGCCAACGTCGACGAGATGCGCAAGCTCCAGCGCGAGCAGGAACAGGCCGCGCGGGCCGCTGCCAAGGCAAAGAGTTAGATTCCTCAAGGGGCTCATGGGACCACAGTGTATATTTACCACTCCACACCAAACTCTTGATCTCTTCCTCTCGGTGGAACCACTGAGGGCTACAAGTGCTTGCTTTTCTACCACGACGGGCGGATCGGACGGTGGTTTTTTTCGTCCGCCAAGTAGTCGGCGATCGGCGGCGTCTGCTTGACGTTCTCGGTGATTTCCAACAGTTTGGGGAACTTGCCTTCAAAGTCGAGCGGGAAGTCCTGCTTTTCCGCGAGCAGCACATTTTCCACGATGTGGAAGATCGCAAGGTCCGCGAGCGAGATCTCGTCACCCAACAAGAAGGGCTTGTTCGCCGGCACACGGCTCTGGATCCCGTCCAGGTACGCCGGGAGAATGTACTTGTTTAGGCGCGCGGTCTGCTTTGCCTTGCGCTCGGCGTCGCGCTCGAGAAAGTTCTTTTCGATGACCGCGTAGAGCATGTCGGCGGTCGTGTCGACGACCATGTCGACCTCGAGCGCCGCGCGGTGGTCCGCGAGCGGGTACAAACCGACGTGCTTGGCCACGAAGCGCGCGATCGCGGCGCTCTGCGCGTACTGCTTGTCGTCGATCTCGACCATGGGCAGCTGCTGGAACGGGAACGTCGGCTTGAGCGCCATCAAGGGGCGCCCCATGGGCACGGTCACTTCCTCGAGCGGCACGCGGCCGTACGCGTACGCGAGCCGCACGAGCTCGCCGCGGCTGCTCAGGTGGAAGTAGTGGAGCCGGTGCTTGGCGGCCTGGAAGGCCGACGCCGCGGCCATGGGGTTTCGTGCGAGGGGAGGGCTGCTGGGGCTGGCCGGGGGTGTTGGGAGACTGGACAGCCAACCCATCCTACCCGCGACCCACACGTCGGCGCCAACGGCGGAACGACCGAGCTTCAAGCATCCCCGGTGGAATAGTGACCAAAGGAGCCACACTCGACAGAGTGACATCATTGATGGTGAACATCACTCCTGCAATGAAAAATGGGTTGATTCAACCTGGTGGCCAGGGCATTGAGCCTTTTCTATCAAGCGCGAATGGAATGGCGGGAGATTTAATAATTATGCTATTGGTGCTGTAGAGTTAAACGATGGGAGAGAAAGCTCAACGAGACGGCGATCAAATGGCAACGGAGCATTAGATCTCGGCTGCCAGCATCGAGCCTTGGATCGTCGTCTGGTCAAAGTTGGCAGTGTGGAACGAGTTGAGGCTGAGAGCGCGCGGCCGCACGCCTCGCTGGCGCGGCTGGTCCAGGACAAAGACGTCCTCGCTTCGGCGCACAGGCGTGACCGAGAACGCCCGCCCGCCCGCTGCGCGGTTCTCGCCGCTCCCAGATCCCTCGGGGTGCATGCTGCGGTTGATCGAGAGCGAGCACAGCGTGCAGATCGTGAGCTTCATCTTGCCGACAACGGGGATGTCGGCGCTCATGTTGACTTTGCAGCGTCCGCAGATCACTTCGCCGCACTTGTGGCAGTTGTACTTGCGCTTGAACGTGCCAATGTCGTCGACGCACACGTAGCAGGTCTTGACGTTGCCGCGGGGCATCATCTCGCTGCGGCGCGCGAACGACTGGTTCGCCGCGCGCTTCATGCTGACGTGCTTCTTGAGGTGCTCGATGTTCATCATGCGCGAGCGGATGCTGCTGGCCGCGACCCACATGGGGACGTTGCCCTTGAGGTCCGTGTACACGGCCTGCACGACGTCGAGCATGCGGCGGTCGCGACGGCTCTCGACGAACACCATGCCCGAGCGGTACATGCTCGCGCGCACGAACCCGTGGGATTTTTCCATGTCGGGGCAGCTCTTGATCTTGACCGAGTGCGTGCAGCGCGCAAAGCCGCGGCGCCCGTCGGGCAGCGTGAAGAGCCGCTGGATCTCCAAGTAGCAGTAATCGCGGTTCCGCACGAGCACGTAGGGCGTCTTCATGGCCGACCAGCGGATGCCGATGAACACGGTGTTTTCCGAGGCGTTGTAGGGCGTGATCTCGTACAGGATGACCGAGTGGAGCAAGTCGGGCGCGAGCTTGGTCTCGAGCTGCACGTTCGGGTGCTCAACGTCGACCTCGTACAGCTCGAGGATCTCTTCGACCGAGGCCTCGACCTGCGCGAGCCCGCGGTAGTAGTGGATCGACTTTTTGTGGTCGGCCTTGACCTTGACGCGCTCGACGCGCACGCTGTGGAGCTGCTCCTCGTACTCCCACGTGAGTCCGTCGCCCGCCGAGCCGGCGCCGCGCTCGGCGCTCGTGCTCACGAGGTCGCCGGCGCTGAACTTGAGCAGGTCGTCGCACGCGACGTTGGCCTCCATCTTGATCTGCTCCTTGCGCGACGCCGAGAGCGGCGGGCACCGGAACTTCTTGAACTTGGCTGGCTGCTTCTTGGACATGGCAGGCGGAATCCGGAAATGAAAACGCGGAGAGTCGAGTGGATGCGCGTCGGGTATTTTACCAGCCGATGAGTTGGGGGCTGTCGTGTCGCAAGTTCTGTTCTCACCGTGGATACGCGACTGACGATCGTCGCGTACGCGCGGAACCGTTCTGGACCGATGGGTGCCCTCGGCTTGCGCGGGAATATGGGAAACGAGTTTGTTCCGACTTTCGGCGCGCGGGCCGTGTCAACTTGGGTTCTGCGGGAGGAACGCGTCGCGTGCGAGAAGGAGTGACGAGGTGGCGAGCAGGAAGAACCACCTTACTGACAGGCGTTGACTGACTGCGGAGCGGCCGAGGGCCGAATGGCCACGCTCCTCCCTTTCTCTTTCCTTCAAGCTGTCTCAGTCGGGGTGACCAAAATCCAGAAGAAAACGTGCCCTCTGGTTCGGGGCTGGGGGTGCATATCACGACTATATCAAATCCCACAGTACTACCCATTGTTGACCAGTGCTCAAAGACCCAGACACCATCTGTATATGTGGAAGAGAGTTATTTATTTATAGAGGTAGTGCGAGTCAAAACACCAGGGATCGGAAGAGCTCAAGAGGCAGTGCCCCATGGAGGCCATCCTTCCAACTGGTGGGAAGAGTTGCTCGACTGCAGCCCCGACATCCGTGGATTTCCAGGTCTGAGTTCGCGCACCAAGCGACGCGGATGAGGCATCGTGGAGAGTGGTCAACCATGGTTTGCCACTCTTGAGCCAAAGTCGCTCTCGTCCGTGCGATTTCGTGCCAGGTGGTTTGGGGGCTCTGTGGCCACCTTGTCAATTGACCTCAAGTGACACCGTGTGATGATGGATGATTCGAGTGGCTACGGAGAACGATCATCGAGTGTACGTGCTTATCCATTGATTTCATCTGGTAACTGGTCAGTGCTTGCGGGCCCAACGTGTACATTCGTTCCGTGTCGTATAGTTGTGACGGGAAGTAAAGTCCGCTGGAAGTCTACATCTTGGCAGGGTGCTGGTGCTTGACCACGAGCGTGTAGATCTCGTCAAAGCTCTCAAAG
>JAADVT010001020.1:0-11166 GCA_023335895.1 Pythium rishiriense
AGAGAGAGAGAGAGAGAGAGAGAGAGAGAGAGAGAGAGAGAGAGAGAGAGAGAGAGAGAGACAGACAGACAGAGAGACAGAGAGAGAGATTGGTAGGCTGCTGGACCGAGACACTCCTCGTGCTCGGGAGGCCACTCGGTCTCTGGCTGGTATTAATACAGCAACTGTCCTCGCACTTCCTTTCGTGTGGTTTCGCTGTCGTGCCTCGCTGGTCGTGACGCAGTGGACGCTTGTGAGTGCTTCAGACTTCTCCCCTTCGGTCCGAAGTCTGGGCCAAACTAGGAACTCCAAAGCCACAGCCACTTGGGCCTTCTGATACGCGCCCCATACTTGTACTACCGTCGCCACGTGTGAGTAATCATCACCGCATATGTGTGCGCGTGTGGATCTCCACACTGAAAGATCCTCCCTGCTATGTGGTCGATGAACCCACGCCCGTCCCCGTCTCCTCCCCTTCCGGTTCAGCACACTGGATTGAACGTCGGGATTCTTGTGTTGAAACGCGCGAGGCGATCACGATGGGCGTGAGCTCAATATTTTGGTGTGTGCGTGGGCAAGTCTGGAGGAACACAATCGGCCACCCCGTGCCACCCCCAACGACGTCAACAACAGCCTCGGCCAACTCTCCCGTCGCCACACTTCTCTTTGTAGCGTCTCCCCCCTCAATGCCTTCTGTGCATCGACGCGCGCTGGCTGATAGCCTTGCGACGCCGTGTGCCGCGCTAGGCCTGAGTACTCCGCCATCGGAAACCTCGCTGTTGCGTGACACCACGGATGCAAACAAGGCGCTCGTCATCGGCCCCGACTGCCAGCCCGTTCAGGATGCAGAGGCCAATGTGATCGCCCGCTCGGGTGGCTCGCAGTTGAACCTCACAGGCATGGGCATCGAGGCGATCGTGTCATACCCAGCGGTGAATCGTCTCGACTTGTCCAACAACCGCATCGCCCCATTTTCATTTGCCAACGACTCGCAATTGAGCGACCTGTACGGGCGATTGTGGCCACGCATATCGTTCGCGCCGAAGCTGGTATCTCACGCAATCGTCATGTTGCATAGATCACTCGCGAACAATGGGATCGTCTCGCTGGAAGGCTTCTCGTTCCCACTCCAGCTTGTCTCGCTGTACGTGCTGCCCATACCCGAGTATACACTAGACCTGCGTGGCCTAATTCGTAGCGTTTTTGTGATCACAGCGACTTGAGCGGAAACAGCTTCGACTCCGTCGCGAGGGTCGCGCTCTCTGAGTCGGTGCGCACGCTCAATGTGAGCGGGTGCAAGCTCACGGCGTTGCGTGGTCTTCGCATCCCGTGGAACTTAGAGACGTTAGATTTGACGGGAAATCCTTTACAAGAGATCGAAGTTCGTATAGCCGATGTGGAAGTTCTCGAGGGATTGAAGACCGCTCTCCCGCTCCTGCCATACCAGCAGTGCACGAACCCGAACGCGACGCTCACGGCCGTGAACAACGCTACGTCGGTGTGTGTGATACCTGATAAGGTATTCGATGCAATTTACACGCGAATGCCCAACGCCTCCGCCACACCGACGCCAACACAGCCGCCGGCGTCATCCTCTAACCAGAGCCAGATCATCATCATCGTGCTGGCGGTTGGAGTTGTCATGTTGATCGTTATCTTGTACATCGGCTTCCGGGCATTCCAGGGCAAGTACGACTACCTGACTTCGATGCGACGGGAACGCAGACGGCATGTGTCTGCGGAGGAAGCCAAATCCTCGGGTGGCTTTCTCGTGTCTTCAGAGACGGGCGAGCGTCCGCTTGGATTCCCGATGGTGTACTTTGAGATGGACGACGTGCGATTTGACGCTGAGCTCGAGCAGTTCCGGATCCCGAAGGATGAGATCCGGAAGAAGAAGGTTATCGGCCGCGGCGGTTTCGGCGTTGTGTATCTTGCCAAGCACCGCGGTGGGATGGTCGCCGTTAAGCAGCTGCAGCGCGACCGCATGCGATACCGCACGATCGAGCATTTCATGCAGGAGATCCGCTTGCTCGCAAACCTCAGCCACCCACAAATTGTCGGCTTCTTGGGTCTCTCGTGGTCAACGCTCCACGACCTCGCAATCGTTCTCGAGTATTTGCCAGGCGGTGATCTTTATTCGTTCCTGAGACAGCAGCGTCGCAAGAGTGAGAAATCTGGTCTCCGGAAATCGGACTTCCAGTGGTTCTCTACGGCTGCAAGCAACAAGTCGACGGTGCCGCCGAAATCAGCTATCGCCACGGACGTCGCGGATGCGTTGGCGTACCTGCATAGTCAAGAAAAACCAATCATTCACCGCGATCTGAAGTCCAAGAACGTGCTTCTCACGAGCGAGCTACGAGCCAAGCTCACGGACTTCGGCATAAGCCGTACGCAAACGCTCGAGGAAACCATGACGCGCGAGGTCGGAACGATCGCATGGATTGCTCCCGAAGTGCTCAAGGGCGGACGGTACAGCGAGAAAGCGGACATTTACTCGTTCGGCGTACTTCTCACGGAACTCGACACGCTCCACTCGCCGTACACAATCGGCTTTGGGCCAGATGCGCCAAAGCGCACGAACACCTGGATCGCCTCCATGGTCAGCGGTGGTGCGTTACAGCCAAGCTTGTTGGAAAGCTGCCCCATGAGAGTGCGTGCGTTGACGCTGCGATGCCTGAGCTTCGATGCGGATTGCCGGCCAAGCGCTGAGGAGATTCTGGCCTCGTTGCGAGCGATGAGTGCTTAATTTCTAATTTATTTTACGACATATCCACAACCACGATTCGTTCGGTCTTGCTCGGTGGGAACACACGTTGCGTGGTCGGATCTCGTACCGTGATATGGGCACGCTCGTCGACCGCGAGGCAGTGTGCGTACTGGATACAGTCCGGACACATCGCTCGATCCACAATGACCACGAGAGCCTCCCAGTGCGGACGACGCGTCGCATGGTCCGCAGCGAGCCGGTCGAGCTTGAGTCGAATGTCCATGAGCTTTTGTTTCTCGGCGTGGCACCAGTTTAGGTAAAAGCTGCGACTGTTGAGCACACGTGGACGGATTTCGCCAGACTTGGTGCGCTCCACGATGTACTCATGGCCGATCGCCTCGACGCTACGCGCCACTGCGAGGCTGAGCTCCTTTTGTGGGAGATACCCGTCCTCGGACCCAAACGCTCCGAACCCGCTCTTCGTACGACCTTGGAGCAACTCCATCAGCCACTCCTCCACGACGCCCGCATCGCTGTGGTTGGCACCGTTGGGTGTCAGTCGCTCTGCCCAGCTCACGGAGGCGCGCTTGGAGCTCGTGAACTGCGCCGCGGCGGGCTGGGCAGCGACAAAGGCGAGGTACGCGGCCACTTTGTCCACCTGCGCGCCATGGTCCCAGTCAAAGAACGTCGTCTGCTCCTCGGCCGATAGATAGTCCTTCAAGGTGAAGAACGTCGGCGCTGAGGGCCCACTGGTCGCGCTGCCCGGAGTTGCGTTCATGTTGTTGGGTGGAGGGCTACAAGGCTGTGACGTGTGAGCGGACCTGGACCACACGACCAACACTCTACGATGTAACCCTGTGGACGTGCGTAACCTTTTTTTTTTGGCCGGGTTTGGACCGGTTCACCCGTGGCATAAAAGACCGGTCCACCTGATTACATTTTGCGGCCCGCCGTTGAAGGCATTCCATGTCCGTACCCCTAGCCCGTGACGTCTTGACGCATTCGTCTCCAACTTCAACGGGATAAGCATACTTTTGTCCAATGGGAATCTCCTCCCTAATTTGGATCCAATTGAAACCACTCATGTCAATGTTTTCTACGAATCAGCGTCCATGTACCTCACCAGCTGGGGCAGCGCGTGGCGATCCCCGACCCCGTCGCCGTGTTTTGGCTCGTGTGGATCCGTTCTCTCTCCTCCTCGGACACAGACAGCTCGGTCCCTCCGCTCCGCTCCCCTTTCCTCCTCCTCCCACACCTCATTTTCGTCGACACCGTCCCTCATCGTTCTCCTCACTCATCCACCATGAGCAAGTGCGTGGGCATCGTCCGCGAAGTGTACAACAAATGGGAGCGCCGCGTGCCGCTCACGCCGGCCCACGTCCAGCAGCTCGTGGCCAAGGGCGTGGCCGTGGTGATCCAGCCGTCCAACGCGCGGATCTTCCCGGACGAACAGTACGCGCTCGCCGGCGCCACGGTCTCGGACGATCTCTCGCGCGCCAACGTCATCGTCGGCGTCAAGCAAGTGCCCGTGGACCAGCTGCTCCCGGAAAAGACCTACATGTTCTTTTCCCACACGATCAAGGCCCAGCCCGAGAACATGGAGCTGCTCGACACGGTGCTCCAGCGCAAGATCACGCTGATCGACTACGAGTGTATCACCGAGAACGGCGACCGCGGCGGCAAGCGGCTCATCGCGTTCGGCGGCAACGCCGGCCGCGCCGGCATGGTCGCGGGCTTCCGCGGCCTCGGCGAGCGGCTCATCAACATGGGCTACTCGACGCCATTTGTCAACGTCGCCTCGAGCTACATGTACACGGACCTCGAGCGCGCCAAGGAGGCCGTGGAGCACGCCGGCCGCAAGATCCGCGCCGACGGCCTGCCCGCGGACCTCGCGCCCATGACGTTTGTGTTCACGGGCAACGGCAACGTGTCCCAGGGCGCGCAGGAGATCTTCCGGCTCATGCCCCACGAGATGGTCGCGCCGTCCGAGCTCGCGTCGCTGCCGCGCGACAACCGCGTGCTGTACGGCACGGTCGTCGAGAGCGAGCACATGGTGCGCCCCAAAGACGGCACGAACGCGCAGCCCGTCGCGCGCGACGACTACTACCGCAACCCGCACCTGTACGAGGGCAAGTTCCACGAGACCATCGCGCCCCACGCGTCCATGATCGTCAACTGCATGTACTGGGACGACCGGTACCCGCGCCTGCTCACGCGCCAGCAGCTCCACGACCTGCGCGCGCGGGGCAACACCAAGCTCGTCGGGATCGCCGACATCTCGTGCGACGTCGGAGGTAGCATGGAGTTTCTCGAATACGCCACCGAGATCGAGCGCCCGTTTGCGCTCTACGACGTGAACGAGCAGAAAATGAAAGACGACCTCGAGGGCGACGGCGTGATGATGATGTCGGTGGACATCTTGCCGAGCGAGTTGGCGCGCGAGTCGAGCCAGCAGTTTGGCGACAAGCTCGTGAGCTACATGGACATTCTCGCCGGCGTCGATGCTCGCAAGCCGCTCAAGGCGCAGAAGGAATTGCCGAAGGAGCTGCTGGGCGCGTGTATTGCGAGCAACGGCATCTTGACGCCTCAGTACGAGTACATCCACCGCATGCGTGCTGAGCGTGACCGCAGCCGGAACATCCAGTACGCCAGTGAGAAAGCCAAGGTCGCCGGGAGCACATGCCTACGAATCGACGGTCACCTCTTTGACACTGGCCTCATCAACCAAGTGCTCAACGTGATCGAGAAGCACGATGGTGGTTTCCACCTCGTGGATTGCCAAGTCCGACCAAACTTTTTGGATGCTTCCAGTGCCAGCCTCTCAAGCGCCATCGTCCAAGTGAGTATGAGCACGCGCGAGGAACTGGACGAGATCATTGCCAAGATCAAGACCCTTTCAGAGCTCGTGCCGGGTGCGAACGCTACAGTAAACGAGCTGCCAGACTTTTGCGGTCTGGACTACTCCAAGACGATCCGCAAGGACACAGCAGGCCGCACGATGGAGACTTTCAACACGACTGTGAAGTCCATGGAGAAGCGCAAGGTCGTGTGCCTCGGTGCTGGATTGGTCGCAGCTCCCCTCGTTGAGTACCTTTCGCGCGAGGGCCAGAACGAAGTGAACATCGTTTCTGCCGTCGAGGGAGAAGCGAGTCGCATGTACCGCAAACTTGGCCGCAGCAACGTCAAGCCGCATACCGTCAACGTGACAAATGACAAGGCCGGACTCGAGAGTATCTGTGCGGACGCTGACTGCGTAGTGTCACTTCTCCCTGCGACGATGCATGTGGATATTGCCCGATTGTGCATTGAACACAGCACACCATTGGTCACAGCAAGCTACATCTCGCCCGAGATGAAGGAGCTTCACGAACGTGCGAAGCAAACCGGTATCCCGATCCTGTGTGAGCTTGGCCTTGATCCGGGTATGGATCACATGAGTGCGATGAAGGTGATCGATGAAGTGAAGGCGAACGATGGAAAGGTCGTGTCGTTCTCGTCGGTTTGTGGGGGTCTTCCGGCACCCGAAGCGGCGGACAATGCGATCGGCTACAAGTTCAGCTGGAGCCCGCGTGGTGTACTCACTGCTGCTCTGAACTCGGCGATTTACAAGAAGGAAGGCAAGATCATCAATATTCCAGGCGAGGAGCTCTTGAAGAGCAACGAACGCGTCAACTTCCTGCCGGCGTTCGCTCTTGAACAGATCCCGAACCGCAACTCGCTGCCGTACGGTGAGATTTACGGTATCCCGGAGGCACACTCGATCTTCCGCGGCACGCTTCGCTACGCTGGGTGCTGTGAGATTCTCTACCAGTTGCGTCAATTCGGTCTCTTCGACACGGATGTGAGCGTCAACCAGCCGTCTTCCTGGCCTGAGTTGATTCGTGTGCTTGCCTCGAAGTCCAACTACAAGTTGCGCCCGGATGCGGAGGAGTTCCTCCAGTGGCTGGGCGTGCACGACTTGAAGACCCCGTTTGTGAAGGGCGCGTCAATCATTGATACCTTTTGCGCACTCCTCCAGGCTAAGCTTGCCTACCAGCCAGGCGAGCGCGATATGGCCATCATGCACCACGAGTTCGGCATTGAGTACGCGAACGGCAAGAAGGAGAAGCGTACGTCTACGTACGTTGGCTACGGGTCGGAGAATGGCGACACCATCATGGCGAAGACGGTTGGTGTGACAGCCGCGATCGGTGTGCAGATGATTCTTCAGGACGCTGTTCAAGGTCGTGGTGTTTTGACTCCTACCACACCGGATATCTACAGCCCCGCACTCGCTCGCCTTGAAGCGGAAGGTGTCAGCTTCACTGAAAAGGTGTTCACGTTGGAGTAATCATTTCTAAACGATCCAGTGGCGATCCGAACAAACTACTTCGCAATGTGACCGTAGTAATACACATCGCGAAGTAGCATTGACCGTCGTGCAAGACGTTGATTTGTGTTACAGCGTGGTTGACGGCCTCGTCCCGACCTCTCTTGACGATGCGATGTACTTCTGCGATATCCCGTCGGAGGAAAGGAACAGTCGCGAAAGATTGCGAGGGCGCGTGGTCGCTTGACTCGTCTTGATCTGACGGCCCCCGGCTTTCGCAGGCGGGAATAACTCAAACTCCAAATTGTCTCGAGCGAGTTCCTCCGGATCAGCCCACGGCTCGGGGTTCAGCAGAGCTGTCGACGGCCGGGGGCTTTGGTTTACTGATCCGCTGCGTGATGTCAATGGTAATAACTGAGTCGTGCTTGTCGGCACGTCGGTGAGAAGCTCCGGGCCGCACGCAATCGTGACGGATGCCTTGCCCAAATAGCGTTGAGGCATTCGCTGTGGATCGTTGCGCTGGCGCAAGATGAGGCCCTGCGGACGCCAGCGGTCAGTCTGCATGTCTGTCTCAGTCACCTCCGGTGCGACCATGATCCCGACTTCTTTATTCGTGCTCAGCTTCCACTCGGCAAGATCCTCAATCTCTTGAAGCTGCTCTCCACACAAGGTCAGTACGACTAAATACGTGAGGTCAACACGTATGGCTCTCACCTTTAGAGCAAGGGAGTCGCGTTCAGCCGACAGAGTGGACATCGACTGTTCTAGGCTCGACACTCGTTGCGCGGTCTTCGGAAGCAGCAAGATTTCATTAATTCCGGGTGATTCAAGTCCAGTTTAGCCTTCTTGTGTACCTTGTCGTTTGTCGTCAGTTCCCTTTCCCAGGCTTTCGTCTTTTCAAAGAGAAGAGCCGTAAGCCGCGTTGTATCGGCTCGCATCTCTTCGTTTTCGGCTCGGATAGCCTTGAGGTCCTCGCTCTGGACAGTGCACCGCGCGAGCGCCTCCTGGAGTTCCTCACTGGTTTGTTTCTACGCAGCCAGAGGAGAAATGATGAGCAGCGCCCAGGGAAAGAGACCAAAACAACGTACCAGCGACTTGTCCGAGCGACTCAGATTGGTCTTGGTGATCTCGACGGTGAGTTGTAGCTTGCTGTTCTCGGCCTCGAGGTTCCGAATGAGCAGTTGGTCCGAGTCGATCTTGTTCTCGGCCTCATCCAAGTCGATGCGAAGCCGCTCGACGTTGTCGGCCATTTTCTTGAGCTCGATAGCGACCATCTCGGCCCTTTGGTGGCACTGCTGGCTGAATTTTTTCATCGCGCGGTCCATCAGCACTTTCTTACGCAGCTCGCGCTTGCGCTGGAGTAGCTCGGGCGACAGCAGCGAGTCGGACTCGTCGTAGCCCGTGTCCACGTTGGGGCGTTCGAGATCGAACTCGATGAGTAGTGCCTGGTTGCTGCACAGCTCGTACGCGTAGTTCGAGATCGTGCGCACAAAGTGGAGCAAGATCAGACCGCGCTCGTTTTCGTACTGCTGGTCACGCTTGCCCTCCTCGAGCTCCCGCATCATGTCCTCAAGATGCTCAGCGGCTCCGGCACTATCCTGGTTCAGGCGCGCTTTCAGCGCCGCCACGCTACAAACAGTTATTGGCAGGCAGGTCAGATTGTCCAGAACATGAGGCGCAGAAAAGTGCTGAGCTTGGCTTACCTTCCTGTGAGCGTCTCGATTGACAGTTTGGCCTCTTCCAGACGATCGATTAGCGTCTGGTTCTTCCGCTCAAGATCCTACAAAACGCCAGTCGGTCGTGAGTGAATCGTAGCGGGAGAAAAGCATGGGCTTCGTGAACGTACCGATATCACTCTCTGCTGCTTCTGACTCTTCTCATTGCCTTCATCGATCTCAACCATGAGGCGATGTAGATCCTGGTGGTACTGCTCAAAGGCTTTCTCGTCGAGCTCACCGATCCCGTCTCCTTCGAGCGCGTCACCTTCCGCGATCTGAGGCGACGATCCACTTTGCCAGCCAGCGGATCCGCTCCGTGGTCGATCATCTTTCCCTGACGATCCCGGTCGATTTGTGGCAGCGCCCGATGCGTCTGCTGCTGGTGCGTCCGCTGCGGCACCCACTCCATTCAATAATTCCGGAGGGATGAAACGCGTGATCACCGTCGTGCTGGGCATACGACTGATCTTCTTCCGTAATGGTGGGGGCTTTGAAGCTGCTGCAGTTGTCGTCGCATCTCTCTGGCGCGTCAATTGCCCAAGTAAGTCGTGCTCCCGCATGAGCGCCATCTCCAATTGGAGCTGCGACTCCTCAATCTTCCTGCGGATCAACGCTTTCATATCCATCGGTCCGTCGCCACCACCTCCGCCAGACCGGGCAGTCGACTTGCCACCGCCTCCTGCGTGGGATTTATTGTCGCTGCCAGACGCCGATGAACCGTTCGGACTTGCCAATCCAAACGGATCCCTCTCGAACTGCTCGAGGTCGCGAAGCAGCTTTTTGTTGAGGCGGCGAAACTCGACGTTTTGTTCCTGAGCTTCCTCTCGGGCCTTTTCTTCTTCGGCCAACTGGTCTTCCAACTGACGCTTGGTTTGTTGGGCACGCATCGTCACGGTCGCGAATTCGTCTTTCAAAGCTGTGAGCGACTGCTGGAGGTCGTCACTGAGCTTGGTCTTTTCTTTGAGCATCGCGCGCTCGGTCGCGAGTTCATCGCGTAGCTGCTTGCTTTTCTTGAGCTCTTCCTGGAGCTTGTAGTGGGTCGTGCCGTAATCCGACTCGAGCTGCGCGCGGTCCACTCGCGCCTGGTGGAGCGTCTTGCTGATCTCCGCGAGCTCCTCCTTCAAGTGGTTGTTGGAAGCCGAAAAGATGTCGCGGTCGTGGTTCGACCGGATGAGCTGCTGCTTGACATCCTTGTACTCGGCCGTGATGTGGTCCAGATCCTCCTGCGTCGTCTGTGCGAGCTGCAGCTTGGAGCGCAGGTTCGCGATGAGCGTCTTCTGGTCGCGCTCCATCTTACGGGAAGCCTGCAGCTGCTCGAGCGTGTACGCATTCTCCTTGACGAGCGACTTGACGCGCTGCTGCAGCGCCTCGTTGAGGTCCTCTTTCTCCTTGGCCTCGGTGCGCAGGCGGTGGACCACAGTCTTCATCTGGGCCTCGCTCTTGGTGGCACGCTGCATCTCCTGACGCGCGGCCTGGAGCTCGCGACTCTCCCCGTGGACGAGCTCCAAGTGGCCGCCGCAGCTCTCACACGGGTGCACCTTGAGCACCGTCTCAGCCGGTGCGAAGAGCGGCAGAACATCGCGCAAGTCGATAGATGGGATACTCGAGAGGCGGTCGTCGGGGCCAAGGTGGTGGTGCGACGCCGTGGCGCGCGTCGTGGTCAAGACGCTTGGCGCGTTGGACACCGTGGAGCGCGCCGACGACGGCGGCAGCGACGAATGGTGCGCGTTCACCGGGAGAGCGAGTTGCGACCCGAACGAGAGCAGGCTCGGTGGCTGGGTACGCGCGTGACGGAGCTCTTCCTTCACGAGAATAACGTCGTGGTAGTAGGCGCGGCGCACGATCTCGAGGATCTTGTTGCGCCGCGCGAGCCGGCCGCGCAGCATGTCGAGTTGCTGCTGAAGTGTGAGGTGCTTTGTGGACTCGACGTCTTCGTTGTCGTCAGCGGCGACATCGTCCACCGCCTCAGCCTGGTCCTCCTTGGCGAGAGCGGGGGCGCCGTTGGCTGTCGTGTCTCGCGTTAGCTTGGGATGCTCGCTCGATGGGGTCCTGTCCACGGGAGTGAGAAGGGAGAGGCTTGAGGATCCGCGAGTCACTGAAGCCTTCGGACTGGTCGCCATGCCACTGGAGAGCGCTCGCTCGCTCGGAGTGGAGGTGAGTATCGGCGGAGCCATGGTATCCGTGTCGGGATCAACACCATCACCACAGGACAAGTCGATGAGACAGCGTTGCTGATGAAAACACGATGCTATATTTATAAGCTGGCTTCAAAGCGAGACTACACAAGCCGTCCTTCTCCTGCCGAATGATTGCGCAGGATCTTGCGCAGCTCGTAATGGATCTCCATCGCTGACGGGCGCGTGTGCTGATCGTAGTTCAAACAGCTCAAAATCAACGCCGACACGTCCGGCGGACAGCTCGGCATTAACGATGGCGCCAACTTGCCCGAACTC
>JAADVT010001021.1:0-11165 GCA_023335895.1 Pythium rishiriense
CCCCCCCATTAGGTTTCGATTGGTCATTTGGACATTTCGCTTACCTTTTTGCGACCATAGCGTGCAGATCTTTTCACCGGCGCAAGTGAGCGCGATCGTGGATTTCGTGGCACACTCGTACTACCGTCATTTCCACCTCCACAAGTGCATCTTCACGCCATTCCACCACACGCACATCGTACAAAAGCAAGTGGACGGCGTGCAGCAGCCGGCGCGGCCACGCCCTCTCCAGGAGGCGTACCAGCACCCACCGGAAGAGCTGGTCCTGCATCCACAACCCACGCAGGACGAGCCGTCGCCCGAGGGGCAGTAGACGACGATACATACGTTGCTCGATCGGGACGACGTGGTGTTATTGATACACGCAATGTGAGATTGAATTGAACGTGGCGCTTCTAGTCGAACAGGGGGCGGAACTTGCCCTGCGCGAGCTGCACGAACTGGTCGTAGGTCTCGAGGTCAAAGTTCTCGCCGAAGAGCGTGGTCTTGAACTCCTGGAGCGTCTCGCCGTCCAGCACGCGGCCGATCACTTCGACGTACTTGGTGCTAAAGTCGCTTCCCGGCATCGGGTTCACGTTGACCATGCCGCCGTCCTGTCGGGGAACAACACGTTAGTCTACCAACGTCTACGTGGATTGGCTCGGGCCCCAAAACGCACCGACGCGCGCAGCACCACGGCCGTGGGCATGTGGCTCTCGACGGCGCCGACGAGCGCGACCGTGCGGCCCACGTACGCGCCCAGCGCCTTCTTGTTCACGCGCGGCGCCGTGCCCGACGCGTCTCCGGCAAAGCTCATGGTCGTCTTCTTGGATGCGAGAGGAAGAGGAAACTGGGTGCGCGCCCAATGAACAAGACGCGAGGGGGGAAGGGAAAAAGCGATTTTGGCGCCAAAACCATTTTCCACCAATCCGTTTTCTTTATGACAGTTATTGACCAATGGAAACCCATGTACAACCAAAGACCCCTACCCGCTTTTCCACAATGGCTGCACTCATACGAGCGGGTAGTGGCGGCAGCAGCGGCAGATGCGGATCTGGCCGTTCTTACCGGGGAGCGAGCTCTGGCTGAAATCCCCCGTGGGCGATGCGCGGGGCTTCGTCGCGTCAAACGTAAAGGTCTGGGTGCCGTTGACGTACACGGCGCGCACGAGGTCGGCGTCCAGCAGCGCCGCGTGGTCCTGGCTCACGTCCTTGGCCAGCATAACAAAGTCGGCCGCAAAGCCCGGCGCGAGCTGGCCCAGGTGCTGTTCCTCCATGGCCGCGAACGCACCGTTCTTGGTGTAGATTTCGAGCGCCTGCTCGAAGCTCAGCCGCTCGTGCGGCAGGTACACGTCCTCATCGGCGCTGTCGGGCTTGCAACGGTAGATGGCATCGTAGATGCCCTGGAACGGGTTGCATGTCTCGATCGGCGAGTCGCTGCCACCGGCGCATACGATGCCGCTCTTGATCATGGTCTTCCAGCAGTATGAGTACGGGATCATGGACTCGGGCAGACGCTTGCGCGCGAACGACGCATCCGTGATCGTGAACGACGGCTGGATGTTGCCGATCACGCCCTGGTCGTGCATTTGCGTGAGTAGATCGGCGCCCAGGATCTGGCAGTGCGTGATGATCGGACGCTTCTCCTTGGGCACGCCAGCGGTCTTGAGCGCCATGAGCACCTGCTCGGCCGCACGATCACCTGATGTGGTGTTGCCAGTGGTTATTAGGAGAGGGGCTTAAACGACGCAAACCAAAAACACAGTAATCCACATACCAATGGCGTGGATCTCGAGGCGGTAGCCTGCGTTGTGGGCATCAGAGACCTTCTGGATGAGGCCCTCGTTTGTGTCCATGAGAATACCCGTGTTGGTCGTGCCACGGTATGGTAGGCGAAGCGCCGCGGTTTCCTGCATCCACCATTGTAAGCCATCGCCACCATCCACGCAACAGTAACACCACCACCACACGTACCGCGCCAAGGCTTCCATCACCGAAAACCTTGATGCGATCGCACGAGAGCAACCCGTCCTTGGAGCCGGCCTTGGGGATGGACGGGTTCGCCTTGAGTTCGTTAATGAGTGGTGTCAGGTACACGCGCAGCGGCAGGCCCGACTCGCGCTGGATCTGCGAGTACAACTGCCACGCGTCGTCGTCGTTCGTGTGGATGCCTACATCCCCATGCGCACAAGTCAGATCGATGGCCACAACCACCCAGTTCATGTGGTCATACCCGTGAGACCCTGGCTCACACACTTTTCCAGCGCGTAGCGGAGGTACTTGGTACGGATCACTACACAATCTCACGTAGTCAGAGAAAACCTCCCAACCCAATGGAGCTCCATTTCCGCCAGATATACCGTACCGTCCGACTTTTCATTCGTGTGCTTGGTCACGAGCCCCACGGCGGCCTCGCGCAGGATGCCCGTGGCGCCGCGCTCGTCGACGTCGATCGTACCGGACTCGACCTCGTGGGGCGTGGTCTGCGCGACGTCCACGCCGGCAATCTCGAGCGCCTTGGTGTTGACCACGGCGATGTGCCAACACGCGCGGTGGAGCATGACCGGTCGGCCGCGCACGACGGCGTCAATGTCGTGGCGCGACGGGTACCGCGCCTCGCGCGAGAGCTGGTCCTGCTCCCAGCCAAATCCCACGATCCAGGACTTGTCCGGGTACTTGGCGTCGTACGCGCGGAGCCGCGCGGCAAAGTCGTCGAACGACGCGCAGCCTGTGAGATTCAGGAACTCGGCGCTCTCGCCCATGTAGTACGCGTGGATGTGCGAGTCGTGGAGCCCGGGCAGCACGAGCGCGCCATTGAGATCTACGACCTCAACGTCGAGCGCCGGTGGCACCGAGCCGGGGGCGCCGACCTGCGCGATCGCGCCGCTGTCGTCCACGAGCATCCACGGCGCCGGCGCCGCGCCCCACTGCCAGATCTTGCCGTTCACGAACAGACGCGCCATGGCGGACACCGTGTGTGTGGTTCCCCAGAATGGCAAATGGCGTTGGAGGCAAGCCGTTGGTCAGTCTCCACTGGCAGCGCACACGAATGCAAATGGTCGCGGGAGGGAGATGAGAGGATGCGCGACGCCGACCTGGTGACGGCATCAACGACGAGCTCGGATGATCTTCAATGGCGACGAGGACCCGGTGCCACACAAGTATAGGCACACATAGTCGGCGCAGACTTTTGTGTGTGGTGGGTGCACCCCACGTTGGCCAAGAAGGAGGACGATGGAGGTGGAGGCGACGCGGCTCGCGCTGCTGCGCGACGGCACGACCGCCGGGCACTTCACACTGCGGCGCCACGAGACTCACGTCGTCGTGGTCGAGCCCAACGGCCACGCGTTCTCACACGTAGACCCGCGCGGCCGTGTGACGCGCCACCTCACGCCGACGCTTCTCTCGGCCCAGCGCACGCTGCTCCGCGTGACCATGGAGTTCCGCAACCGCTTTGCACTGTGCGCGGCCGTGACGCCGTACGTACACCCGGCGCTGTGGGACCCACGGGACCAGACGACGCGGCCCGACATGGTTCGAAGAAGGAGAAGGACACGAAGACAGGCGGACCAGGACGCTTCCGACCCAGACGCTGTCACGGTCGGCTGGCCGCGGGCTCCGTCGTACACGACGCGCGCGCTCTGGAACGACGCGGCGCAGCGGTTTGAAGTCGAGTCGCTCGATGGCGCGGCGCAGCTGCAGCTCCACGCGAGCGGCAAAATGGCCCACGCGAGGTTCCTCCTGCCGGTGCCGCGAGACGCGACGGGAGGCGGCGACGACGACTGCGTGTGGGTCGAGCAGACCTTCCCGCCGAGCGCGGCGCCGCCATGCTTTGCGTTCGCTGTACGGCTCCTCCAGCGCGCTCGTCTCGCTCGTGGCTCAGGTGCCGACGCATTCAGCGTGGACGACGACCTCGACAGCGAGCCCACGGTGTATGATCTGCCGAGGAACGGTGCACTCGACGCGCGGCCGACGTTCCGGCCGCTGAGTTCGCCGACTACCAGAACCTCCGTTGGAGGTATCCCCACCGACAACAGCGTCGAAAGCGTCACGCGGTGGATCAAGGGCCTCTCGCGGTCGCTAGACCGGCTGATCGTCGCGGAACGTGCCAGCGGCATCGACTGGATCGTCGACACGAGCGAGGCGACACGGCCGACCGTTCTGGTGCGTGCTTTCTCTTGACGTGTGCTTCTCCTGTTTAGCAAGCGCGAGTACGACGAGAGTGTGTTGAACAGGTCATGGCCAGTTCGGACGCGGTCGGCGGCTTCGACGGGCCGCTCGTCGAATGCGACCGTCGCTTCTTCCGCGCGTTCGACCCACATGGCGACGTCACGCAGCAGTTCACTGTCGAGACCCTGCCGCTCGAGCTTCGCGCTTTCAACAGCGACTTTCAGTGGTGGGCTCATTGGTCTTCTCCACGCGTCTCATGGCCCTCTTGTAGCTCACAACTAGCCGTGTGTATGTATACCCAGGACGACGGTGATTCTCCGTCACGCGGCTGAGCTGTTCGACGCGACCTGTCGGATCCTTCCATCCGAGTCGTCCGATCCAAATCCCAATGGCATGGAATTGAAAACAGCCACGACGCTGCTCGAGGACGTGTCGAACGATGTCGGTCGTTTCCGCGCGTTCTCGGACGGGCGCGTGCGTGTCGTGTTTGCGGACCGCACGATCCTCCAGGTGGCTCCGTCCGATTTCGGCGACCAGTGTAGCTTCACGTTCCGCGACGGCTCCACGGGGACGTGCACAAGCGACTCGGCGTCGCCCGAGCACCAGTCGTACGTCCGCGTCGCCATGGACTTTGCGCAGTGGGCTTTTGCGACGCCCGAGAAGCGCTTCCGGCGCCACCAGCTGCAGCTCGAACAACAGGCGTTGGTCGCGCGCGAGCTCCACAAGATCACGATCCGCCAAGAGCTCAATGGCGTCGCGTCGCGCGAGCCCACGGGTGCCCATGACGCACCGTGGCAGCCGCAGGCCGCGTCGCTGTCGCAAGACGCTGTCGCGGAGCTGCTGCGAGAGACCCAGTTGCACATGACCCACGTTCGAACGCTGCTGGAAGATACCCACAGAGACTAAGACCCATCTCCATTCTATCATTTTGGTCCGCACACAAACGCCCCCTCGCGCCTCTACTTTCTCTTTCGAAGGCCCTCGTCGCCCTCCTCTGTGTTGTCTTCCTCCGCGATCGTCTCCTGGGCCTGCATCTGCGCCTGCATGGCCTGCATCTGTGCCTCGGCAGCCTTGCGCTGCGCCATCATTTGCTGCTCGGCCATGTGGTTCATGAACTGCACGGCCTGCGGGAAAATGCGGTCCGGCCAGCCCTCGCCTAGTCATAACAAAAGGCAAACATCGGTCAGTCCGACCCAGTTGACGACCACCTCTTACGGCGTTTCAACACGTACCGGGCTTGAGTTCCTCGGCCTCGCGGCGGATGTCGTTGATCTCCTCGTTGATGAGCTCCTGCGCAGACACACCACGATATTATCAGCATCCACCTCCAGATGCTTGCACGGAGGCGATCCAAACGCACCTCGGCCATCTTGTAGCTGAGGAACGATCCGTCCTTGAGGATGTCGTTCTTCTTGAGGCGCTGGATGCCGGCGCTCTCCGACTGGATCTTGCGGATGAGCGGGATGTCGGCGACCGCGCGGCGGAACAGCGCCTGGAAGCACGCGTCCACGTCGTCGGCGTGCTCCTCCTTGAACTGGCGGTACTGCTCCACTTCCTCGGGCAGCTCAAAGTCAAAGCCGTTGATCATGGCCTCGAGCGACGCGTCCTCCTCGTCCACCTTCTTGGGCCACCACACCTTGACGGCCACGCCCAGCAGCGCCAGCGTCAGCAGCGTGATCACGCCGGCCACGATCTGCAGCTCCGTCAGCGCCATCGTCTCTCTCTCTCTCTCGGTCGGTCGAGTCGAAATCGGATGCTTCTTCTTCGCTTCGGCCGGAGCGAGCGGGTGTTCAATTGGGGCAACGGCAATGCAACGCGTGTTCGCTGCATACTGTGCCGGCCGGGAAATAAAACCTCACACATCACAGGCCTCGATAGTAAAACCCTCGCATCACCAAATATCCACCAATCATACGGGTGTGAATATATTCCACCAATCAAAACGCGACGCCATGCTGTTTCCCCCACAGCGACAATTCAAATATTGAAGGCGCGAACTGACCGCCGAGACTATTAAGGAGACACCATGGCATGTGTCTCCTCCGAGCGCGCGGCGCTGCGGCACCGGCTCGTACGTGCGCGTGAGCTGTGTCTGCTGGGCGAGTACGAGACGGGCGTGCCCGAGTTCCGCACTGCGATGCAGGACGTGGCGCGCCACGGCGCGGCCGCGACGCCCGACGGGCGCCAGGTGAGTTAAGGGACGTCGTCGCCCCCCTCTCACTGACTGGCCGACTCACCCCCGCTTGGCACACAGTTCTTGTCGGATCTCCAGAACGAGTACGCGACGCTCGTGCAGTACCAGAAGGCGCTCCACGATCTGCGTGCGGCGTCGGAAAAAGTGCAGGACGTGCGACGTCGCAAGGCCGCGCCCAAGAAGTCGGCGTGGGATCTCCATCCACCGCCGGTGCGCGCGCCGCCGCAGATGACGCGAAGCGAGACAGCGCGGCTGAGGAATGCGCGGCGTGGCTCGACCGAGCCCATGGATGTCGACCAGCAGGGCGCCCTCCCGACTAAGATGGACAAGCGATTGCCATCGTGGGCCAAGAAGCCCGAGGCTGCCAGGTGCGCACCTTCTCCGAGGACGACACATTCGAGAAGGCTAACCTTGTCACCGTACTGCGTCTTTTCCGTTTAAAGTCGACCTACTCGTTCGGTGACGGCGCGCCGGTCGGCGTCGTCGACTACAACTCGCAGTGGCTCTGTCAAAGACAAAGGTATGGTGACAAGAGTGTGACGCTCTTGACAAGGTGGAAGCATCAGGACCCAGCCTAACTCAGTGTATTTGCGCTCGGTTCGCCGAAGAAAATATTTCCAAAAACGTCGTGGCACGGTACGGCTCGTCGTACAAAAGCACGGCCGAGGCGGCGATGACAACTACAAGGCGCAGGCAGCGTGTGTCGATTGGCTCATCGAAGAAGATGGATGTGGATGAGCCGCTCTCACCAGGACAGTCAGAGCCCTCAGACATGATCGCGGGACGGAAGAAGTACTCTGACATCGCAAAGGAATCCGGATGGGCCGATCAGGAGCTCATCGAGTCTATTGAACGAGAAATTGTCGACCGCGGCGAGCCGACTCGGTTTGAAGACATCGCCGGACTCGAACACACGAAACAGTTACTGCAGGAGGCGGTGATGCTTCCACAAATCGCACCACATCTTTTCAAGGTAGATATCTGTGCCTCAGTGGATGGTATAATCTTCTCGCATTAACGGCCGTGATCATTGTTGTGCTGCAGGATGGACTTCTCAAACACTGTAGCGGTATTCTCATGTTTGGCCCGCCAGGGACAGGAAAGACACTGCTGGCGAAGGTAACTTTGGTGGATCTACAGAGCTCTATCGAATGCACTGACCATGTACTATGGTTCACCTACAGGCCGTCGCAAACGAATGCGGTCTTACGTTCTTCAATGTGTCCGCATCGACGTTGTCATCCAAGTATCGCGGTGATTCAGAGAAGCTTGTGCGGATCCTCTTCGAGATGGCTCGGTACTACGCCCCAGCCATCATCTTCATGGACGAAATCGATGCGATTGCATCTGCACGAGGTGCCGCAAATGAGCACGAAGCCAGCCGGAGGTGCGTTTATTGCGTACAAATTAGTGAACGGATCAAGTCAGTGAAACTGATTGAGGTTAATGTTGATTCTGCAGAGTGAAGACAGAGCTCTTGGTGCAAATCAATGGTGTCCCATCAGGAGAAGATGAAGGCGCGCATGTGATGCTGCTCGCTGCCACCAACTTACCGTGGGAACTCGACGAAGCTATGCGTCGGCGACTGACCAAGCGTGTATACATTCCGTTGCCGGAGGACGATGCAAGGCGAGCCCTTTTTCAGTTGAACTTGCGGCGAGTTGAGTTGGCTCGAGATGTCGATATTGAAGAGCTCGTGACGAAGACAAATGTACGAGGGTCGAGCCACCTTGTTTGACAACGATATCGGAGGTTGAGACTCACTGCGAATTCTCTTTGCTTTTACAGGGGTACAGTGGAGACGATATCACAAATGTGTGCGAGACAGCCAAGCGCATGCCAGTGAAACGATTGTACACACCCGATGTGCTCAGCAGGCTCAGCCAACAAATACTGATCGCCAAAAATGCCCACCCTCAAGCCGTTGGCACCTCTGAGCTTGAAAGTAAACAGTTGGTCGTCACGAAAGACGACTTTTTGGAGGCTTTACACAACGTCAGCAAGTCTGTCAGTCGAGAGCAGCTCACGCGCTTCAGCGAGTGGGAGAAGGAATTTGGCTCCAAATAATTGCTTCCGAGGCATTTCCCTAAAGCCGATGTAAACATGATAGCTGTGTATTTGTATGCGCGATGCGATTCTGGTCATAGCGCGCGGCTGCATCTATGGATTTCACCTGTATTTTTGATGGAAGCTTACTTCCATGTGACCTTGTCGGCGATCGGCTTGCGTGCGCCCTTCGCCACGTGGCCTTCCTTGGGGACACCAACGTAGAACAGACCAAGGCACTTGTCCTTGGCGCCCAAGCCCAGGAACGTCTTCATTTCGTCCGAGAAAATCGGCGGGCCGGAGCTCCAGTAGGCACCAACACCATGGGATGCGGCCACGAGGTGCATGTTCTGGACGGCGCACGCGACTGCGCACACTTCTTCGACCTCGGGAAGCTTCTCGCTTTCCTGACGCTTCATACAGATCGCAATCACATAGGACGACACCGTCTTGCTCTTGATCTTCTTATCGTACTTCTTCTGGAGAAACTTGTCCGCTGGCACGTGCTTCTTGTACAGATCCGCCTCCAGTTTGCCGAGGCTGTGCTTGCCCTCAGGCGTCTCAAACACCACAAAGCGCCACGGTTCGGTGCGTGCATGGGTCGGCGCCCAGTTGGCCGCCTCCAGCATCTTGTCCACGATCTCACGCGGCACCTTCTTGGTGGCGTCAAACTGGTCGGTGAACACGGAGCGGCGGTGCGCGATGAGCTCCTCAGCGGTCCATTTCTTGACGCGGTGGTCGGCCGCCGTGGCTGGAGCTGCCTGCTGTTGCTTGAAGAGGTAGATCGTCGCGGAGACGACGGCAGCTCCAGCGGCGAGCGCCAGCGCTGACGATGCCGCAGAGGAGGAGGAGGACGAGGACATGGCGACGGGGGAGCTGTTCCGCTAGTGCCTGCGGGGGAAGCAACGAATGTGGCCACGAGGGACTGCCACGAAATGGGAGGTTGGCTCATCACCATCACTCTCAGGATCACAGACCAGCATTCCCATTTCTGATGTTTCCAAACGAAGGGAAAGAAAGTGCGACCGTTGCGCCGCGTTCTCTTGGATGGTGATGACCATGGCGCGCAGAGCAGCAGTGGTGGATGTGGAGAAGGGACCAGTCAACAAGAAGCCACGCGTAGCCATAGCTACGCGACTCAGGATGCTCATACAAAGTTGTCAGGAAGAGGGGCACATGTATGGGATTGGATTTACTTCCAGATGACCTTGTCGGCGATCGACTTGCGCGCACCCTTCGCCACGAACCCTTCCTTGGGGACACCAACGTAGAACAGACCAAGGCACTTGTCCTTGGCGCCAAGACCCAGGAAGGCCTTCATGTCGTCCGAAACGCACGGCGGACCGGAGCTCCAGTAGGCACCGACGCCATGGGACGCAGCCACGAGGTGCATGTTCTGGACGGCGCACGCGACCGAGCAAATCTCTTCAAACTCGGGCAGGCGCTCGCTTTCCTGGCGCTTCATGCAGATCGCAATCACATAAGACGACACGGTCTTGCTCAGCGCCATCTTGTCGTACTTCTTCTGGAAAAACTTGTCCGCTGGCACGTGCTTCTTGTAGAAGGCCTGCTCGATCTCTCCGAGCTGTTTCTTGCCCTCAGGCGTCTCAAACACCACAAAGCGCCACGGTTCGGTGCGCGCATGGGTCGGCGCCCAGTTGGCCGCCTCCAGCATCTTGTCCACGATCTCGCGCGGCACCTTCTTGGTGGCGTCAAACTGGTCGGTGAACACGGAGCGGCGGTGCGCGATGAGCTCCTCGGCGGTCCATTTCTTGACGGCGCGGGAGGCAGCGGCAGCCGCCACGGGCGCCGCCTTTTGCTGCTTGAGCAGGAAGAGCGTCGCGGAGACGACGGCGGCGCCGGCCACGAGCGAGAGCGTCGAGGATGAGCCGGGGACCGGGGCGGAGGTTGAGAGCGTGGCCATCGTGGTGCAAATCGGAGAGTGAGACCCGCTCCGGGCTCGGAACGCACAGTTGCGGCACGTGCCGTCCAGAGCGGATGAGATCACCTCTCTGGAGCCAACTGGGCTCGGGGGCGCGACATCATCTCAGCGTGATACGCCCTGCTGATTGCGCGGCGCGTGGCATCCGAGCAGCTCATTGGCCGAAGGGGCCACCAACACTCTGTGTGCTTCGTCCACGGTTGGTTTCCGTCCGAGCATCCTGAACGGAACTAAACATCGCGCTTGTATTGAGGGGACGTCACTACATACCACTTCGCGTGGGAGTGACGTCAGGCAGTTCAACGTGGGTGGCATCTTCGTTAGTGATCTTCTTAGTGGAAGCTTCAGAGGTCGCGCGAGGCTGGAGTACCCCCTGCGCGCAAGCACTCTGCATGCCGTCGGTGGTCCAGTGGAGCACAACGCATGTCTGAACGTTGGCATCTCCGAAGCCTTCGACCTCGACGACCATGGTGAGCTGTACAGAGCTCACTCGCCTCGAGAACTTCAATCCGGGGGTCTGACACACCTCGTTTCAGTGACCACACCCCAACACAAGCCCGCCATATCTTCTCAGTTTCCCACCCAAAAACCCAAGTCCCCCACCACCCATGGCATTTTCCGCCGTTGCATCCCCGCCGCTCGCTACGCTGATTGGCCACCGCGACGCCACTTCCGCTCCCCCCCGACACACGGAGCCAGCGCACGACTCGGACGACGACACCGACGGCCATGCTGCTGCGCCACGCGATGCGGCGGCGCGCGCCCCGGGCGGTCCACGCGATGCAGACCGCGCTCCTCTCCTCCTCCTCCTCCTCCTCCGCCACCACCTCCTCCA
>JAADVT010001022.1:0-11118 GCA_023335895.1 Pythium rishiriense
ACACAGATGACTCGGACATGTCGGACAGCTCCGACTGGGACGACAACAAGTCGAAGAGTTCTAGTGAGACCACGAGCGTCACCGGCACTTCTGGGAACAGCACATCCACTGCTGGTGCCTCTGGTGCTGCCGCCGCCACCTGTGGCTCCTCGTCGTCCACGTCGGCTACCTCGTCCACGACGGTGACCAAGACTCCGTCTTCGACGACGGCGACTCCGACCTCGAAGACGTCCACGAAGGCTCCGTCGTCGGGTGCGACGGGTCCTACCCGTGCTGACTCGGCACTGGCTGCGACGGCTGCCGTGTCGGTCACGCTCGCGATCGCTGCGGCTCTGTAAATGTGTAGAATACATTCAATGCAATGCAGAAGGTGTGCCCCTGGCCTTGCGGTTTTTCCAGATGATTGGTTCACTTGGCTAGCGCTTCTCACGGGAACTAACTACCACTCTAGCTCAAAGCCTTCGTAGTGGAAAAACTTGCCCGAGTCCTCGAACGTGACGCGATTAAGTATCGCCGTCAAGTACGCGATGCTCTGCTCGGGCGTGATATCCCCAGTACCATCGGACATGTCGGTCGAGACATAGCCCGGGTGCATCATCACCACGCCGACCTTGTCCTTCGCCAGATCCTTGGTGAGGCTCGTGCTAATCATGTTGAGCGCGGCTTTGGAGGCACGGTATCCGAAATACCCACCGGTCTCGTTCAGCGTGATGCTGCCCATGCGGGACGTGATCTGCGCGACCATCGCGTGGCCGTTCGCCTGCGCGGCGAGCTTCAGGTTCGGCAGCAGCGCACGTGTCGTCAGAAACGGCCCGACGGCATTGACCTCAAACTGCTGCAGGATCTCGGCCTTGGTGGCCGTGGCCACGCCGTTGGACGTGAGAATGCCGGCATTGTTGATCACGAGATCGATCGGAACGTCCGCGAGCGCCTGCGCAGCCTCCAAGATCGACCCCTCGTCGGAGGTGTCGAGCGCTACGGTCTTCCACGGCTCGAGTGCGTGCAGCTAAAGAAGGCACAACCATTAGCTTGGCCGAACCTCTCTGGACGAGCTTTGCTAGGCGACCACGGACACGAGCGTACCTTGTCGGACGCGGTGACGCTACGCGCCGTGGCGATGACGCGCCAGCCGGCCTTCACGTAGTGCGCCGTGAACTGGAGGCCGAGCCCGCGGCTCGCGCCGGTGATCAGCACGGTCTTCGGCATTGTTCGGCAGATCGCAGACTATTCATGCAATGCCCCATTGCCACAGGTCTCACGGACGTGATATTATCCATCAAATATCCAAACGAGGGACGAGACTCGTTGGATACTTTTCTCTTTTTGTGATCGCGAAACGACGCGAGGGGACCATTCCGCAAGTGCTGGGCCAAGATGCAGAAGCTCACGAATGTCGAGTCGCAGCGCATGATGGCGGTCATGGGGGACCTGCTGGACCGGCTCAACTACCTCACGTACGTCCCGCTGGACCCTCAGAACGAGTTGCTCGCGACACTCCGCGAGAACCGCAACCTCAACGCCGCCGAGCTCCTGCGCGAGCACTGGCGTTGGGAGCAGCTCTACGTGCAGGCCGTCGACGCGCTGGACGCTCGGCAGGAGGATATTGCCGACCAGGTCAAGGCCACGACCAAGAGCCTCTGTCGCGACTTGCGTGAGAACCCGGTCGCGGTCGAGATCCTGTTCCACCACGGCACGGCGAGCCATGACCGCTCCGAGGACATGCAGATGTTGGTCAAGGCGCTCTCGGAGCTCACGGATCTCACGCATACACAACTGGACAAGACGGTGGAGGATGCCAAGTCCAAGAAAGAGCTCATGAACGTGGCCGAGAGCCGCATGAAACAGGCCGAGGACGAGCGCGTGTCGATCCGCGAAAAGCTGAGCGAGCTCCGCAAAACCAAAGACGAAGAGATCGCGCTGCTCGACGCGCAGGTGCAAAAGCTACGGAACGAGCTCCACACGCTCAACCAGACGGCATCCCATGAGCTGGGCGTGATCGAGAGCGAGCTCAAGGAAGCCCAGAGCAAGGCCTTTGAGACCCACACCGAGGACATGCGCATGCTGCTCGACAAGGCCTCGGTGCTCCAGCTCCAGTGCAGCAAGATGTCGCTCGACCACCAAGAAGAAGAGGACTTGCTGCGCAAGCGCAAGTGCAAGACCGCGGCCGAGCTCGCGAGCATCATCGACAAGTACGACTCGGAGATGGCGTCGCTCGAGGACGCGATCAAAGACGTCGAGTCGACGTTCCAGCAGGAGCGCGCCCAGTGCGAGGAGCTGAACGAACATTTCCAAAAGATCGACGAGGAACAGGCTCGTATTGACGCTGAGGAGCGCGTGCTCGAGGAGGTCCGCGCACGAGAGCGCGAAAAGCAAATGGTACGTCGTGCGTGTCCTAAGAGTCGGGACCCGGTGGTGGTGGCTTGCTCATGTGTGTGTGTTTTTGTGGTTAGTTCATCTTCCACGCGGCCACGCGTATCCAAAAGGTCTACAGGGGCGTGTTGGCGCGAAGAGAGTACGCCAAGATACTCGCCAAGACCAAGAAAGGCAAGAAAGGCGGCAAGAAGGGCAAGAAGTGAGCTCGTGTCCTGGAGTACTGTACTAAACCAGGGATCCACCACAGCCCTGTAACCTCTATAATTTAGTTTTAGTTTTTAACGAATATATCTGTTTAAGTTATTTCGATCTTGAAAATTGGAATATGTACCTGCAGTAATGGATGAAGAAGAATCTCGAAGTTTTGTACTCGTTCGGTGACCCACCATTGTCAAAAGGGCAACCATGGCCGGCGGACGCGAGGCAGCGGACGCCATGGCGTCGCGCTTTGAGATTCTGGAGGAGGAGACGCACTTCCCCGTGAAGGAGGAGGTGTCCCCCGCACCCGTGGCGGAGGACGAGCAGAAGAAGACTGACGCGGAGCACGAGGAGGAGGAGGAGGAGGAGGAGGAGGAGACGCTCGAGGCCAAGCTGGAGAAACTACTGCTCGTGGACGGCGGCAAGAGCGTCAAGAACGCCTCCGAGGCTAAAGAGATCGGCAACAAGTGCGTTTTGAGCTTCTCTGTGGTTGTGGGGAACGGTCCGGTGGACTAACATACGTGGGATTGGGATTGGCCGACAGGTATTTTAGCGAGGGCCGGTACCTGGACGCCGTGGACTGCTACACGACGGCGCTCAAGCTGTGCCCCGCCGAGGACGAGTACGCGTACAACCGCGCCGTGTACTTTAGCAACCGCGCGGCGTGTCTCGGCAAGATCGGCCGCACGGAAGAGGCGATTGAGGACTGCAGCCAGGCGATCGAGCTTTCGCCAAACTACGTCAAGGTACGGACACGTAACCCGAGTATACCACGAGCACCGTGCGTGATGGCCCTGACTAACCCACGTCGCTGTGTGTATCTCAATGAAGGCGCTGCTGCGGCGAGCCGAGCTATTGGAGAAGGACGACAAGCTCGACGACGCGCTGAAAGGTTCGTAGTTGTTTGTCCTTTAGGGAAATCGTCTGCGGGCCACCCTAACGTCATTTCATTTTTTTTTTTTTTGCTTTTTTGTTTGGTAGACTATGACGCTGTGCTGAAGATCGATCCGACGATCCGCACGGCCGTCGCGGGCCACGCGCGCGTGAAGAAGATCGTGGACGAACGCACGGAGAAGATGAAGGCCGAGATGCTCGAGAAGCTCAAGGGCTTTGGCAACACGATCCTCGGCAAGTTCGGCATGAGCACGGACAACTTCAAGATGGTCCAGGACCCGACCACGGGCTCCTACAACATCAACTTTGTGCAAAACCCGAGCCAGCAGCAAGGCAACCAGTCGTAGATCCATTGTCACCGCAAGTTTCCGCATTTCCGTACTTAATGGAGGATTTCATGATGCGAACTTTGCTATCATCATACCCACTCAATGACTTCTTTTTTCTCCCCATGACCAAGAAGCTCGACTCGCTGAACCCGTTCGGGACGCTCGACGCTGTCGACGACGCCGACGCGACACAGACCCAGTCGCTACTGCATCGGCCTCGCGAGGCCGGCGACTCGCCGTCCAAGACACGGCGCCCGACGCGCCGCGTGCCGCGCGGAGGTGCGCTCCAGCTCGCGCTGGTTTTCGCAATCGGGTTGTGCGTGGGCTTTGCGCTGTACAGCCACGTGGACACGGGCATGGCCGACATCCGCGACGCGCTGGCGGCGGCCCAGCGCGCGCAGCGCACCACGGCCGACGGCGCGGTCTCGCGCGTCGCCAAGGACGCGTTCCCGCTGCGCGTCATGACGTTCAACCTGCGCTACGGCACGGCCAGCGACGGCGCCAATAGCTGGAAGTATCGCCGCGCGCACGCCGCCGACGTGGTCAACCGGTTCGTGCCCGCGGTGTTGGGCACGCAAGAGGGCATGGCCGCGCAGCTCGAGGAGCTCCAGAGTCTGCTCGCGCGGCCGTACGCACGCTTTGGCGAGCCTCGCGAGCCCGGCGGCGAGCACGTCCAGATCTTGTACGACACATCGGTGGTCGAGCGGCTCGACGGCGACACGTTTTGGCTCTCCGAGACGCCCCACGTGCCCGGCAGCAAAGGCTGGGACGGAGTGTGTAGGCGCGTCGCCACGTGGTGTCGGTTCCAGCTGCTCGCGACCGGCCAGGTCTTTTACCACGTCAACACGCACCTCGACAGCCAAGGCCCGATCGCACGGTTCGAAGGCGCCAAGGTCGTGTGGCACGAAATGCAAAAAATTCTCGAGCGGGACGCGCTACCGGCGTCGACTCCGCTGGTGCTCACGGGCGACTTCAACACGTTCCGTCCGTCCAACGTGTTCAAGTTTCTGACCGCGGACCCGCACGGGCCCGGATTCCAGGACGCGTGGCTCGCGGCGACGCACCGCATCGGCAACATCTCGTGCACGTTCCACGAGTTTCTCGGCCCGACGTACGACACGATGCAGCACGACGACTGGCACGACCCGGACATGGACCTGACGAACGGGGTCGCCACCAACCACATTGACTTTATCATGTCTCGCCCGCCGCTTCCGTCGATCGTGACCGAAGTGATCACCGAGGCCTGGAACGGCCTGTACCCGTCGGACCACTACCCGGTCGCCGCGACGCTGCTCTTCCCGAGTCAGCTGGAACTGCCGCCGACGAAAACGAGATGATCGCATACGACAAGCCAACTGACGGATGGGGATGGGATCTATTACAGTGTGGCAAGGTGTATCAGCACAGGCAGACTTTATGCTTCAATGGACGCGCGCGATTGTAAGCGGTTCAGGTTCTGCAGGTAGCTGAGTGTGAACTGGTTGTCGTCACAACTGTATATCATCAAACACAAATTATTCATGTCAGTCACCTTCGCAACAGCAGCAGGGAAAACGCGCGGTCAATGAGATACGTACACCTTGGCGAGGTCGTTGAGGTGGCGCGCGATGCTCTTCTGGAGCGCGCGCAGCGTCGTCATAAAGTCGCTCGGCTCGTCGCGCAGCTTGGTGCCGTGCGTGTTGAGGATCGCGAGGCTCCACTGCAGGTAGAACTCGAGGTGCGGGCTCGCGTCAATCTTCTTGGCCAGCAGCTCCATCAGTCGCTTCAAGTACGTGTCCTTGAGCGACTGCGCGACCAGCGAGATGCTGGTCAGCGGGGTGCCTTCGACGCAGCGCTGGATAAGCTCTTCTTCGTTCATGTGCAGTGACATGAGCAGCGCCTTGGCGTATTCCTGGCGCTTCAGTGTGCGCTTGATGCTGTCCGACGTGATGTCCTCGTCCAGATCAAACGGGTCGAACGTGAGCGTCTCGTCGAGCGCGTAGATGAGCAGACCTTCCGTGGTCGCAGCAGCCCACGAACGACCCGTGGGAGAGAAAATCACGGCCTTGGAAAGCACCTCCATGTTTTTGCGGCGGCTGCCAGGGTCCACCGCGCGTGAGGCACCCACAAGGTCGTCGCCCGCGCCCTTGGCCGTCGCCTCCGTGTGAGCCTGGAGCTCTCCCTTCGTGAGCCCCGACGCAGTCATGTCGCTGCTGTTGAGGTAGTCGAGCACACCTTCAAGGGAGCGGTTGTGTGAGAGCTGGAACTTCTTGAGCAGGATCTGCTGCGAGGTCTCGTAAATACAAATGAACTTGGAGCGACCGCCGGCGAGTACGCACGTGCCGTCGGCCGAGTAGCAAACACTCGTGAAATGCTTCGAGATCGAGTTGTTCTTCGCCGAGATTTTGTCTGTGGACTTGCGGCCGCCAGCAATATCACGCATACCGTCGATCGACGCGACCTGCTCGCCTTCCTTGACATCCCAGATGTTGAGGTAACCGTTCAGCGTCGCCGAGCAGACCTGCTTGCCATCGGGACGGAATGCCACAGCAAGCACATCCGTCGAGTGCGCGAGCGGCTCGATCAGGCTCTTGTTCTGGTACACGTTCCACAGACGCACAGTGTGGTCCCACGAGCCGGACGCAAGCACAGGCTCGGCCGACACAGAGGGTGCGAACGCAAGCGACGTAACAGGGCCCGTATGGCCGCTGAGCACGTCCGTGAGGCGGCCCGTCTGGAGCGACCACACGTAAATGTTGAATGGGTCGAGCGTACCGGCGCAAACGATCTGGCCGCTGAGATCGAGCGCGAGCGAGATAAACTGCACGGGCTCGGGCGTTGTCATGACGCGGAAGTTCTTGTACCGGTTCAGGTCGAACGCGCGAACAGTGCCGTCCAGCGACGCGCTCACGACGGCCTGGCCGTTGGGCGTAAACTTGACGCCCGTGACGGGTGCCTGGTGCTCGTTGAAGGTCACGTAGCAAAAGCCGCTGTTCGTGTCCCACAGCTTGAGCTTAGCATCATCAGCGCCCGTGGCGATGATGCGGCCGTCTGGCGAGTAGTCAACGACGTTGAGGTCGAAGTAGTGGCCCTGCTGCTTGAGCACGTACGTCTCGGAGCGCCATTCCCACACGAGCAGCTGGCCGAGCTTCTTACTGGCGAACGCGAGCCAGTCGCCGGTCGTGTTGATCGCGACCGTCTCAATCTCGTTCTGCGTGATGCTCAGCGTGTGGATGTTGTTGAACTCGGGCAGGTCGTAGATGCCGAACGTGCCGTTGCCAAAGCCGACCACGAGCAGACCCGCCTTGGCGTGGAACGTCGCGCACAACACCTTGGCAAAGTCCATCTTGAACACCTGCTTCTTCTTGGTGTACCACTTGATTGCACGCGCGATCGCCGGCGCGGCCTGCTTCTTGGGCTTGGCGCTGTCCTCGTCGTCCATCGAGGCATCGCTGTCGTCGGCATCCTCGTCCTCCTCAGGCAAGTGGAAGCCCCACAGGAACGCGGCGCCGTCGCGACCGACCGTCACGATCTCGCTGTCGTCGGCCGTGAAAAACGCGCCCACGACGTAGTCGCGGTGGCCGGCGAGCGTGACCGGGTGGAAGTTGTCGTGCGGGTGGACGCTCCACACGCGGGCCGACAGATCCTCGGCGCCCGTCACGAAGAACTGCGAGTCGTGGGACCACGAGATCGAGAGCACGTCGGCGTAGTGGCCGCCGTACGTGCGGTGGAGCACAAACGGCGCAAAGTCGCGGCGCAGGCCGGGCGTGTTCCAGAGCTGCACTTTGTTGCCATGGGAGACGGCGAGAAACTTGTCGTCGGGCGAGAACGCGAGCGCCTGGACGGGCTTTTTAAAGTTGAAGCGGTACAGAATCACGCCCTTGCGCAGGTTGATGAGCAGGCAGCGGCCGTCCGTGTCCACGGCCACGAGCAGGCGCGAGTCGTGCGAGACGGCGATGCGGTCCACGTTCTTGCGGCCTTCGAACGCAAAGGTCTTGCACGTGTGGCTACAACAAAAACACACAACGTTAGACCCGTACACCCACATAGAGAGTCGAGCGATAGAACCGCGCGGGCGTACTTGATGAGGTCAAACTGCGTGATGCGGTTGCCCACGGGGCTCAGGATCGAGTTGCCGTCGGGCGTGAAGGTCACGTTGCCCTGCGAGTACACGCTGCCGCACAAATGGCGGAACTAAACGGTCCACACGCATACACACACGTCGCAGTTCTTTTAGTCCCGGCATGGCGATAGGTTCCTCCATCGAGGCGCACCTCGTAGGAGAACTTCATGGTTCCTTGCGGTCGCTTCCAATGCTGGAGGGCTGGCTGTCGCTTCGGGGAAAAGCACACGAACTTGATTGGCGAACAACCCGTAGTGTTCGTAACAGCTACCTACCACTGTTTGTACCCATCTTAGGGGGTGTCAGTTAAGTGTTGGATAACCCTCACCCTTTTTTTTCCTGGAGGTGCTGGTGGATGGGAACTTGCCGACCGACATTGACCCGAGTAGGACGGCGACGACGATGAGCTCCTCGGCAGCGGCGACGCAGGCGCTCGCGGGGCGCTTCCTGGCGCTGCTGCGCAACTACCCGGAGCCCGTAACGGACGCCGAGGTGCGCGAGTACTTCCAGGGCGAGGGAAAGGGCGAGTACGAGAAGCTCCCGGCCGTCATCAATGCGCTCATGGGCGAGGTACGCGATTGTGGTGTTGGTATGTCTGTGGTGGCGATCCCATGGTGCTAAACAATGAGCTGTATTTGGACTGTGCAGGGCCGCATCAAGATCTACCAGAAGGGAAGCGTGCTGTCGTACGGCGTCGTGGGTGCCGAGGAGGTCGAGCGCGTCAAGGGGCTCACGATCGAGCAGCGCCTCGTGCTCCAGGAGATTGAACGCGCCGGCAACAAGGGCGTGTGGACGCGCGACATCAAGACCCACACCAATATCCCGCAGCAGATCGTGACCAAGACGCTGCGCGTGCTCGAGTCGCGGCGGCTCGTCAAGTCGGTCAAGTCGATCAGCAGCAAGAACAAAAAGCTCTACATGCTGTACGATCTCGTGCCGTCGACCGAGATCACGGGCGGCCCGTGGTACAACGAGCAGGAGTTCGACCATGTGTTCATCCACACGCTCAGCACGTTCGTGTACGAAGTGATCAAAGCCAGCGGCATGAGCACGCTCAAGGCCATCACCGACAAGGTCCACGCCTCGGGTATCTCCAAGGTCGCGCTGGGCCCGGACGAGATCCGCTCGATCATCCAGACACTCATGTACGACAGCCGCGTCGAGGAAGTCCGCGCCGTGCGCCTCACACCAGGCGTACGTATTCGCTATCGTGTATATTGCGACTTCGGTGCACGAAAGAGACTAATTTTTTGTTGTTGCATTTGAACTTGCAGCAGGCCAACCATGAGACCCAGTACAAGATCTCGCAGGAGATCTCGACGTTCAATTATCTATCGGAGACGCCGTGCGGCGTGTGCCCCGTGTTCGACCAGTGCCAGGAGGGCAACGTGATCTCGCCGCGGTCGTGTCTCTACATCTCCAAGTGGCTCGACCTCAAGGACCTCGAATTCTAGGGAGGGGAGCGCTCTCACTCCTGTCTGAACCACACAGACCATGATTCCGACCATTTTGTTGTTGTACTACCTCAATATTATCCATAGAAGAAACGAAACAAACACAACTCGAATACCAAACAGAACAACACAACGCAACCTGTATCATTTGTCCGTGGATTCCGAGCCTACTGGTGCTTGGGACTTGGCCCAGATCGTCAGTCCTCGCTCTGACGCCGTCGCTACGTACTGCTGCGATGGGTGCACACTCAGCCCGATCACTACAGAAGTGTTCGAGCTCTTCCAGGCTTCAATTTGCTGCTGCGTGTTCACGTCCCAGGCCACAACACGGCCATCCTCCGAGCCGCTAAGCAATCGTCCGTTCTTGCCGTCCTGGAGAAACGCTGCGGCGACGCAGAATTTTTTATTCACGTGGCCGCGGTAGGACTTGACGCACTGTGGCTTTTGTGGAGTCATATAGTCCCACAACGAGAGCCGCCCGTCCATCGTGCCAACGAGCAGGAACTGGCTGTTGGGGGTAAACCGGGCGAGCGTGGCTGGCACACTCGGCTCGAGAATGATCTCGCGCAGGCACTGCATGGTCGCGACGTCCCAGATGCGCACAAGCCCGTCGAAGCTCGAGGTCGCGAGTAGCGTGCCGTCGTGGTTGAAGTCGACGCATGACACGGGCTCTTGGTGGGCAGTGAGCTGGAACAGGCAGCGGCCCGTGCGCACGTCCCAGAGCCGCACGGTCTCGTCGAACGAGCCGCTTGCGACCATCGAGCCTTGTGGGTTGAACTCGCAGCAACAGACGTAGGTCGCGTGGCCGTCGTCGCTGCCGTCGTCCACGGCGCCTTTGCCGGCGGCCCCTCCGCTCGCAGAGACGCCGCCCGAGGAGCGCGCGCTGCTCGACGTCGTGGTCTCGAGCGGGAGGCCGCTGAAGAGAAAGTTACTGTTGTGGGTCGGCGTGCCCAGCACCGAGACGCATTTTTGCTGCGCGACGTCCCACACGCGCAACGTACGGTCGTCCGAGGCCGAGACCAGGTACGCGCCGTCGCGGGACCATGCGACGTCCGAGACGCCCTGGTCGTGGCCGCGCAACGTCATGAGCGGCTGCACCGATGGAGACGTCGACGCCGAAGCCGTTTCCGTGGTGGTATCCGCATGGCGATCGGTGTTCAGCGGTTGTTCACCCTTCTCGAGTAGCGTCTGTGTGGCCCAGACCTTGATCGTGCTGTCCGCGGCTGCAGCTCACAACCCACACTTAGCGCTCGCTTTTCGTTGGTTCGTCAAGAGCGAAACGTACACGCGGTCGCGACGGACGAGCCGTCGTGTGAGAACTTGACGGCCGAGACGGATTTGGCGTGAGCGAGCGCGATGAAGGAGACTGCCCTCCACGGGGGTTGCTCTGCAGCCATCTCCGCCAATTGCGCCAAATGGACCACTTGAATAAAGTGCAACCCGCTTACAATTCAATTTTGAATTGGTGAGAATATGCAATTACAACTTGAATTGAGCCATTCCTTTTTTTCCAGGAGTGACAAAGGTGATGTATTGTGCGTTTCAGTCTTTTTGGCCTCCTGATAGGACCTCTTATTCTGACGTTGGAGGGTTGTGTCGACAGTCTATTCTGACGTCTCTCTCGCTGGGGTAATTACAAATTGGTTACTGATCCGCAATAAAGATGACAAACAGGTCACTGAAATTATTTTGAATTACAAAAAGGTTACAACAGCACCCGAGTTTGGAGGGTGCCGCAGATCGGTCACTGCGGAATCTAAATATA
>JAADVT010001023.1:0-11116 GCA_023335895.1 Pythium rishiriense
CTTCTTTCTGAGAAGAAGGTGCCGACGCCTTCTCCCGAGGGTGGCAGCTGACACGCCAACACGGCGACGAGTGGGCTGCGCTGCGCTCCGTCCGTCCAGCGGGGCGACGCTTTGCCATGGTGCTGTGCGATCTCTGCGACGTGTGATGATCGTACCTACCTTCGTGCAACACGGGCGTCCACCCTTTGGAACTGCATCACGCACCTGTAGAGACGCATGGCAATGGTTTCGTCCAGAACATGGTCAATGTATTATGGGTCCCATCCTGTCTCTTCAAAAGCTGGGCGAGGTCTTTGGTCTATCGTGGGAAACCCGGAAAGCTCGAACGCCTCAAGCTCATCCGAGCCATCGGTACGTGGGCAGGCGGTTGCCGTCCTCGTCGACCTGGCAGTCGCGGTTGAGGCAGACCCAGATGAGCTGCAGCGTCGACTGCTTGACGCCGTCCTGCGAGCGGATGAACACGGCGCCGTGGTGGCTGCAGTTCGGACAGGCGACGTCGTAGTCGCGCTGGAGCGTCGGGTCGTCGATGACGTCGGCCGGCAGCACGTCGAGCTGGACACTACACGACAGAGAGACGGCGCGAGATGACCCGTCCGTCCGTTTGGTTAGACAACACGAGACACACCCCACCTCACGATACAACAGAAGAGAGCGGGACGCACCGGCGGTCCTTGACGATCTCGTTGACATAAATACAGTTCTCCTCGACCTCCTCGGCCTGGCCGCAGTTGCGGCAGCGGAACATCAAGCGGCGGATCTCGCGGTCCTGGCTCGGGTACAACATGTTGTTGCTATCCAGCGCAAACACACACGCACACACACCAGTCAGTCCCAGCCTCCGCTGTCTCCCCGAGGAGGAAGGACGGTCCACAGGCCCGAGCGCGATCGCACTGGAACGGGAGGCGGCGCGTCGACCTCGCCCCTCCTCCCCCTCCCCCACCCACGCACACGCCTGCTTCCTCCCGTGCGCTCGTCGTCCCCCCATGGAGCGCGCCTTCGCCAATGCGCACGTACCATTCCCTGCAGAAGCGCATCCCCGCGGCCGACATGGTGCTCGTTGTCTCTCGGTCAAATGGAGCTCTTGGCGGGCTGTTGGGCAACTGCCTCCCACCAGAGCCAGGGGGTACACCACGCGTACATTCGTGCAACATATAATCTAAATTCGGTTACACATGGCTATGCGTACTTAGTAGTAGATCTTGAAGCGCCGCGAGCGACCGTATTCCTCCCACCATGGACGCCGGCGACGCGCTGGGCGCGCTGCTCGCGAGCCTGCACAGCGAGCGCGAGTGGCGCAACATCCAGACGCCCGTCGAGAGCGCGGTCCGCCGCTTGGTGCACGTGGTGGCCGCGCAGCAGCGGCAGCTGGAGGCGCTCGAAGCCGCCCGAAGCGACCAGCTCCGCGCGATCGAGACGCGCGACGAGGGAATCCGCCGCGACATCGCGCGCGAGCTCACGGATGCGATCCACACAGGCCACGCACAGCTCACGGAGCGAGTGTGCGCGCACGTGGACGCGCAGCGAGACGAGCTGGAGAAAACGTGGACCGAGCGGTACGTGCGCCGGGAAGAGGTCCAACGTCTGGTGGAGGAAGCCTCACGGTCGAATGGTCACAAAGTGGATGACTCGGCGGTGGTGCGGACTAGCATTGCAGCATGGTGATGGATTTTGTGTCCTTGGATCTGACATACAAGAATGAAATCTAGGACGCCGTGGAGCGCAAGCTCAAGCGACTGGAGAAGCAGCAGCACACGGCGGAGAGCTCTTTCACATCGCAGTGGCATCATTGGAAGGAGGAAATTACCAAGACGTTGCAGTCCAAGGCCTCGCAGCTCGAGCTCCACGCGGCAGTGGACGCGCAGACGCAAGCTGTCGTTGCTCTGCGCGAACAGCTCGACTCGTGTGCGGCTGCTGACTGCGCTTCGCGATGGGAGACACAGCGCTCCACACAAATCAAAATGGACGACGAACTTCGACAGCTCAAGACGCACATGCACGAGCTACTCGGCATTGTAGAGACGCTCCAGAACGAGCAGACCATGCTCAAGACACTGACCATTGACCATGTGCAGAGTAATGGTAACGCGACCCATGGCGAGCCACAGACAAGTGAGACCAAGCGCGCTGTCCTCAAGCTCCACGACGCCGTCAAGAGCGTGCGCCGTAGCGTCGAGAGCGTCGCGAAGCGTGCCGAGCTGGAGGCACTGAGCGAGCAGGTCGCATGGTTGCGAAAGCAGCTACGCAGTGAGATCTACCAGGCGCGATATGTACGTACCAATTCCTTTTAGAGGGCATCGAAGTGGACGCGTCTTAGATCTCATTTTCTATTGTACCACACGATAAAGATATGGAAGGAAGGCCGGCCAACACCCAAGCAGACTATCGCGTGGTCCGCACAAGTCGTCAATACCAATAGTGACGTATTCGTGTGGCAGAGCAGCACCGGGGATGCCGTGACAACTACGGTGCCAGGCCTGTACCATCTCCAGGCAGCGTTCTTCACGAGCCTCGCGCCAGTATTACAAGTGCTCGTGAATGGTGAACCAGCGCTGATCACCACGGGCCACGATATTGACGACGACGAGAACTCGCCGACGGATCGCCAGAACCAAACCAAGTCCAATGTCTCAATACGACGAAGGCGGCTTCATCACAGCGCCGGGGACCTCGTGGGCGTCGAGATCGCCGCGTTTTTGGCACTGCCCGCTCGCTCTGTGGTCACGATCAGCTACGACATCGACGAGCGTGCGCAAGGCTTCATGAACCTTCGCAAGCTTTGATACACTGAGGGATAACGAGGAAGCGGCACGGTCTCACATACGATAGATTTCATCCGTCTTTTTGGTTTCGTCAAAAGAAATAGTTTGCATTGAGCGGTGTCGCAAGCCCGTACTGCAACGCCTCCGACGACGACATGGAGTAACCCTGTGGTGGCGGCACAAATGCCGTGGGCGATGGGGGCCCGCGTTTCGCGTCCGGTGACTTGCGCCCGCTGCTCTCGCTTACGTTCGAGCTGCTGTGGCGAGAACGACGGCTCAGTAGTGGCGGCGGTGTCGTCGCACGTTCTCCCTGAGAGGACGAAGAACCAGATGCAGCGGGAGTGGTCGTGGTCAACTCGATGGCCGACGCACGCCTGCCATTCTGACTGGGCGTCGTCTTGGCTGGGGGCGTCTGCGGATGGGTAACACTGCCGTTGTGGCCGTTCTCGGAGCTGCCGTTCGAGCCGTTCGCGTGCACCGGTGAGCCAATGATCGCGACGCCGACCGCGACGCCGGCGCCGTTGCCATTCGACGCGTTTGTCGGTGACGGCTGTGTGGTCGACGCTCGACGAACTGTGCGTCGTGCAGCACCGTTCATGGTGCCGTTGCCGAGCGCGGCGAACTCGTCTGCAAGCGCACGAAGCTGTGCGTTGGTCACTTTGAAGCGCGCGGCGCGGTGCAGCAGCGCGTCAGAGTCGACGCCAGCGAGCTCGGGCTATCACGATCAGTGGGATCAATTAGAGGTGAAGCCACGTTCACGATCGATCCGATCGAGCGCAACGTACCGCAAGATTGTGGATGTCGTAGAAAACTTGTGGCATCTCCTCGAAGGATGATGTGAGTAAGTGAGGCTATTCAGTCATCCAAACCAGACAGTAGTGCACCGTATGTGAGACCTTCGGTGCTTCACGCCGACATATCACAAAGATCCTTTGGCAGGTTTACCTGAAGCGTCTCCATGATCGCGAGTGCGACGCGGAAGAGCAGCTTCCAACCGCTCACGAAAAAGCCGTCAAGCACGCGCAACACGTGATCGTACGAAAGTACGTCCATGTTGGTGAACAGCGTCATGAACCACCTATAGACAGTGCCATCTTGGCTCCGTTAATCCTCTGAGAACCATCAAAGTCCCAAGCCGTGACAGTTTGGCGTACGTGGTCGTAGGCATGCTCACGGGGAATTCAAGCTCCTGGAAGTGCGCGTGGAGCGCTGGCAGGTGGATCGCGATGAGCTGTTCGAGCTGCCGTTGGTGCACCAACAAACATCAGGTATTTTCCAGTTAGAGACTGTAAGCAAGCGTTGTGACGCGTCCATCATACCTGAAAGACCCGCACGCTCAGTAGTGGGAGCCCGGGCCCGTACAATTTGTCGAGCTCGTACTGCGGTGACGCCAGGAGGCTTGTAAGCATCCAGAACCCATCGCTTTCGTTCCAATCCACAGCCGAGAGCAGCAGCGCCCCGACGTGGTCCATGCCCTGGCAGTAGCCCACGCCTGAGTTGACGCTCGCGAACGCGCGCAGGACGTTGGTCAGCGCCGTCTTGCGTAGTGCGAGCGGCGTCTCCAGCGTCGATGCGCCCGCGCGCTGATAGACCTTGCGCGGCGCGTTCCGCTGTTTCGTCGGCGACTGCCGGCTGCGCAGAGACGACACCCCAAACGTACGGCTGACGTCGCCCTGGATCTGCGCGTCAAACTCACCGCCTGATGCTGCTGCACCACTGTCGTCGTCGTCGTCGTCACAGCGCGCGAGAATGAACTCGTACACGGTCTTCCACACGGTGCGGCGGCCTGGCGCCACGTGTGCACCGACCAGTAGATGTGGGACGGCGGCCTGCCGCGTCGTCGACGGCGCCGTTGCCGTGCCGTTGAGGTGGTCGTCGTCACTCTCCGAGTCGGAGCTCTCGACGCGCGCGCGCACGGCTTCAGCCAGGTCCGCGAGGTATTGCGCGGTCGTCGCGTCACGCAGCCACTCTGCCTGCCACACGAACGCGCGCCACGCTGGGGCCGGCAGCGGCTGAGCGAGCACGCACTTGTGCTCGCATTTGGCGCGGGCCACGCTCGCGCGCATCGTGTGCGAGACGGCTAGCAGCCCACGCAGCTCACGCAGCGTGAGGAACGCGCGCGCACGGCGCAGCACGATGTGCCACGTCGACGCGGCGCCAAAGCAGATCGCTTCGCGCAGCACGCGCACCGTGATGTCCATCTTCTCGGCGGCCTTGGTCGCGCGGCACTGCGCGACTTTGAGCCCCATGAGCAGCTGCCGGTGCGCCAACGCGAGCTGGTCGTTGGCTTCGACGCTTTCCCGTGGCGCAAACTTGTGCGCCGGCGGCAGCTTGACCGCGACGGCGACGGGGCTCCCGATCTGCTTGGCGATCGCGGCGTCGATCTCGTCGAGCGCACAGCCGCACTGAGCGGCCTCGACGCGCAGCTTGGCCACGTCGCGCTGTCGGGCCGTGACCAGCGCCTCCGTGGCCGCTGTGACGTCCTTGATCTTCTGCTCGAGCTCCTGGTTCTCGCGGATCATGCGTCGCACTTCGAGCAGCCCGCGGTTCTTCTCGGCATCCTCAAAGCACGTGCGGCACACGCGCTGCTGCCGGATCGGCGCGCCCGGGCACAGCGCCATGTCGATCACGCCGGCGCAGCACGCCGCGCAGAAAATGTCAAAGCAGAGCCGGCAGTGGTGGCGCCGGCACTGCACGCTCGAGAAGGACGCGCCGCAGCTCTGGCACGCGAGCGTGCCCGTGTCGTCGCGCCAAAACGTGTCCTGCGGGGCCACGGGGAACTCGTGCGGTGGGGGGCGGTCCCAGCCCGGTAAGATCTTGTCGACGATGGCAATGTAGTCGTGCATGGCGTCATCGAGCCCGGCTGCGTGCGAGCTGATAGCATCCCACTCGCGCCTGTTGCGAACAGTAAAAGCCAAATCTCTTCATCAGTGGGTGGGGGTGACTCGCATGTCCCCGCAAGTCCGACGCACATACATGACCGATCCGGGGCCGCCCATGTACCCGCCACAGAGCCCAAACAGGCGATTCCAGACTTATAGGGGGGAACACGACGAGCAAAGGTGAAGAGGTGAGGCGGACCAAACCTCAGATGGTGATAGACGCCACGTACGTGTGCCATACGGTTGCGTGGCCTGCGCGGCATTGTTCATCGCGAACGACTCTTTGCGCTCGCGGCTCTTCTCGGCGGGTCCCTAGAGGAAATCGCACGACAACAACGCTGGTGTTGGCAATGCCGAGCGAGAAGTTCGTTCTGCTTGTCGACCACGGTACCTGTTCAATAAAGCACTGGAGACTGAACAACCGCGTCTCTTCTTCCTGGAGACACCGGATGACAAACGGGTCCACAGCGCGCGAGGAGCCATTGTAAAACTTGTTGAAGACCGACGCAACGAGAGCGCTCGCGCGCTGAAACTTGGCGCGCAGCAATAGCGAGGCACCTTCGGTATCAGCGTCGACGCCGATACCCCCGACGAGCGCCGGCTCACTCGTGTGGCTCTGCGACTTGGGCGCCGTATCGAGTGCGTCGTCGCGTACATCCGAGCCGCGCTTCTCAAACGCGCGTGCGGCCGCGAGGCGCGTGGGTGTCACGGGCATGGACCCGCGGGGCGAGTCGAGCACCATCATTTCCGGTCCCCCTGCTCCTCCTCCCGCGTCCGCTCCGCTGTCTGTGACGGCCTTCTGGCGAGAAGAGGGTTGAGCGAGAGCGCTGAGAGAGAGAGAGAGACCCTTAGGAGTCTCTAAAGATTCGATCCCATTGGCTCAGGCGCGCAGGCGGACGGAGCACGCGCACAAAAGCTGAGGAGACCGTTGGGTGGGTGAGCCACATGCGACTCGTGCGGAATGTACAGTACAAGGCCGCGCCCCTTCAAGATCGCACCTAATACCGCACTTATCTATTAGGTTCGTTTTGTTACAAATATACGAACTTATCCCCCTGGATGATGTTTGCGACATACTGAGAGGAATGTCGCACGAAGGGAACCCCACGTCCGGAAGAGCCGTCTCCTCGACATCCGGAAAATCCGCCGACACAGATCTGGCAGCGGAGCGTCCACATTCGCCTGGCAGGTCGGTCTGGATTTCCTTGTCCGGAAGTCGTCCAGAGTCATCCAGAGTCGTCCGGAGAAGAGAGCGTACGATAGAGTATGGCTTCGAACGCCTCGTCCTCGTCCTCGCGGCGCCGCCCGGGGCCGCTCGCGACCGCGATCAACGTGGGCGAGAGCTCGGCCGCCGAGGACTCGCCGTTGCTGCCGCCTGGCGCCATGGCGCTCAACTACAACTCGGACTCGGCCGTCTATGAGCGCGACACGCGCGACCGTGCGTTGACCATAGTTCTTATTCGAGCGGATCATGGCGAGAGAGATAACTAACACATATATACGCCTCGCGTCCCAGAGCACCGCCACTTTTACTACGGACCGGGCACGCACTACAGCACGACCATGCCGAGCGACGACGAAGAGGCCGAGGACGACTACTTCCCGCCGAGCTACGCGCAGGCCGCCAAGACCCCAGCCGTTCCGCGCGCCAATTGGCGCAGCAAGCTCACGGGCAGCGCCAGCAAGAGCAAGCGGCAGCTCACCGCGGCGGGCAATGCCAGCAGCGGCGGCAGTGCCAGCGGCAGCCGCACGGTCAACCGGTTTACGCGCCGCTCGCGCATGCGTAGCATCAAGAAGCACCTCCGCGAGCCGCCGAGCATCCAGAAGATGCGCGTCTCGGCGTACTGCACGTGCGACCAGTTGCAGCTCTTTAAGCTGCTCAAGTGGCTCGAGCGCGTCGAGACTGGGCAGCTTCCCGGCGGCGAGCTGAACCCGAACGGCTGGACCCACAAGATGTACATGGGCGCGATCCACTCGACGTGCGCGCCACCCAGCGACGACAAGTAGGCGATACACGAGGGGGGAATTCTTGCCCACACGGTTGAACTAACAGTTGGTTGTGGTCCTGCAGCAGCGACGAAGAAGCGATCGTGCCGATCTGGTATCGCCAGAAGGACGTGTTTTACTTCGGGTAGGATGATCTTTCGATTTTCGATGCATGAACCGAGCCTAACCATTCGTGGTCTACTCATCAGCACGGGCTGTGCGGTCTTCTGGGGGCTCACGCGTGCCGAAGAGCAGGCTCATCTGCATGCGCTGAGCGCATACTCAGTGGGACCTGTCAAGCAAATCGAAGTCGAGGACATGGACTTCACCTATGGCGAAAGCAGCAGCATCTTCAACGACGCGGTGACGCTCAGCAGCAATCGCGCATCCGAGAAGCTGGCGATTTCCTTTGCCATGGCGCAGTCTGCCAAGCTCGATGTGTTTGAAGAGCGCGTCGAAGAGACGATTCAGCAGACCAAGCACATCCCGCAGAACCTGGCGACGACCGGCTCTATCCACTACTCGCAGAAGGATATCTCCAAGCTCATTGGACGATTATTCATCGAGGTGTCTTCTCCTGATCCCATCGAAAATCGGTGTCACCTACTAACCTATGTGCTTTCGTGATAGCGCAACGACGTAAACCTGAATTCGGACATGCTGGACGAGCCCGACTTCTTCTGGGAGGACGACGAGTACGAGCCACTTTACCGCAAGGTGCTGAAGTACCTCGATGTTGACAACCGCGTCCAGATCCTGAATACACGCCTCGACATTCTGCGTGAACTGTACGTTCCTTGCTGACTCTTGGGCACTGTATGCGCTCCATCGAAACCTGATTCGATGACTGTTTCGTGATCCAGGCTCGATGTGTTGAGTCAGCAACTCGCGCATCGCCACTCGACGCATCTTGAGTGGATCGTCATTTGGCTTATCGTCGCAGAGGTCGTCGTCCAGATTGTCTGGAATATCTTGATCAAAGACATCCTTGGGTTCTTCCCGCGGTCGGATACCGATTAGACGGCGCTCGTGACCGAGTGACAACCCGCTAGAAGCCCTCAATGGCCTGTATTGAGAGCCAGCGTTTTCGAGAGACGGCGATCTCCGCCTAGTTTGCATTTACATCTCACCGCGATTCTGCCCCTATCTGATTTTTTTTTGATATCGTGGTTGACCACGCTGAGATTTTTTTCTATACCAGGCGATGCACCGACTTCTCGCGCTTGCGCTGCTTCAGTGACACGATGGTGCGGCGAGCCAGTCGCTGGGACTGCTTCGCACGCGCCGAGTTAACGCCTCCAGAAAGCGCCGCCGGTTCGCCATCCTTGCCGTCAAGACTGGGCGTCGTGCTCGTGTTGGAACGGATGCTATGCGTTCGCTGCACGCGGCGCCCGACGTGCTGCCGCAAGGCGCGCTGGATCGTGAACGCGGCCTCGTCCTCGGTGAGCTGCTGCTGCGCGAGACGTCGCCCGTTCGGGTCGCGCTCGCTGCCCTTGCGGATGACCGTCATGCGCTCGCGTCGCAACATTTCGAGCTGGCGCATCGCGCTTCGCCGCAGCAAGAATCGATGGCACGCCGTCTGGAGCTTGGTTGCGTACCCGTCAAGCCGTACTCGACGCCTCGCGTCGAGTGCTCGTTTCGCCTGCTTGACCTGTTCGCGCGAGCGGAACACCTGCTGGATACGTTCTGCCGCGCTCGTTTGCCGCGCGTGGCGCTCGCGCTGCAGCCGACTACGCACAACAAAGCCACGAGCACGCGCCTGGATCACAGTGGCGGCGTGGTTGCGCTGGTGCTGCTCGCGGCGTCGCGCCTCGCGCTCGCGTCGACGCTCCTCCTTTTTAATCTCGAGTTTCTGGGCATGTCACATTGCAGGTGGTGAGTAGTGTCGAGTGGATAAAGGAGGGCATTCGGAGTAGCACGACGAGAACCTCTTGGAGTTCATTGTACTTGATCTTCATCTGCTTGGTGCGCAGTTCGACCTTGCGCTGCCAGCTTTCGGCACGCAGTTGACTGTACAAGACTCCATAAGTCACACAATTCGTTTCACAACGGGACACGCACAACACACACCTCTTGTCGATCGAAAGGAGACTGTTGTCCTTGAACGGCCCCGCAATAAATTCTTGCGTAAAGTCTGCGTGGCGTGCATGCTTGGGCACGCTCAGCACCGTGTCCGGGATCTCGAGATGGCGCCCATACTCGTATCTACATTTTATAATCCCATTGTGGTGGATCCGCCGCTCGATACCATTCCGTCGGATGTATCAACAAACCCCGTAGTCGTCCGGTAGAGTGGGTGCTCGGCGCGGCGCATCAGCTCGATTTTGGAGAGCGACCGCGACTCGCGTGGCGGCGCCGGGCTGAACGGCGACAGCCCACTCGTGCGCGCGTGCGGGCTGCCGACATTCAGTCGTGGCAGCGTGACACCGCCGCCGCTGTGGTTGTTGTTGTTGCCAGCGCGCGAGAGCCCGTAGCTATTGAGCGATAGCATGGCCACACGCTGACTGCCGCCCTGATGAACGTGACAGCAATGGCTGTCACCCGCTCCAGCGCTGTTCGCTTGTTTGAAAGCATTGGCCGAAAAGGCGGAAGGATAATCTTAGATTCATGTCTGATGAGGACCGGATTCATGCTCTTGCCCCACTCGTATGCCGGAAGAGCGACATGAGCAGGGAGTCGCACCATTTTCCTCTCCCAAACGCGTCGCTGTGATCATGATTCCAGGGGAACACCGTCGTTTCCCACTTCCTGGATGGGTACAAAAGATGTACCTATGAATGAGTTCTTCGATTTATGTGAGTGATGGTCTCATCGCTCGAGTGCTGGTCGGTGCCTGGAAGTGGTGCCCCACTCCGTTCATTATCCGATCAGTCACGTTACCAGCACACCGCGAAGGACGCCATGCCACCACAAGCAAACCCACAAGCTAGCGAACCAGTCACCATGACAGCCGAGCAGTCGCGCCCGAATCTCTCGGTCGTGGTGGTCGGCCAGGTCGACAGCGGCAAGTCCACGATCGTGGGCCACCTGCGCTACCAGTACGGCAGCGTCGAGCAGACTGACATGGAACATATCGCACAGCAGGCAGCAGAGATGGGCAAGGCGTCGTTCAAGTTTGCGTGGCTGTGTGACAAGCGAGTTGACGAGCGCGAGCGCGGCGTCACGATTGAATGTACCGAGTACCATCTGCTCACAAACAAGTACAATGTGCACTTGGTCGACACGCCGGGGCACGCACCGTTCATTAAGCAGAGCATAACGAGTACCGCCACGACCGACCATGCGGTGCTGGTCGTGGACGCGACTAACGGCCAGTACGAAACGGGAATGGAAGAGCGAGGCCACACTAAAGAGCACGCGCTGATCGCGTTCGCGATGGGCGCCAAACAGATCATCGTGGCCGTCAACAAGATGGACGCACTACCCACGCCGTACGCGCAAGAACGATTCGACCACATCACCACCGAGGTCGGCGCCTACCTCACCAAG
>JAADVT010001024.1:0-11107 GCA_023335895.1 Pythium rishiriense
CCACAGACACACACCCCCCCGAGGTCTCAAACGATCCCCTTCGCTCACTTTCTATTTCGACTTGGACCCCTCAAGTCGCTTTGCACTCAAAGCTTTCTGCTCCAAGATCAACAACATGAAGTTCCTTTCCAATACGCTCTTGGCACTTGCTGTCACTGTCTCCGGTATCCAGGCCTCGGAGACTGTACAGCAACAAGACATCGCCCAGCGCGCACTCCGTGCTGAGGCCGGTCTCACGCCAGGCAACGTCAAAGACGCCACCATTGCGACCATGACCATCGCGCAGGCGCTTGCCCCCGTCATTGGCCAGATGTCCAACAAGAAGGAGTGCCATCAGACGGCCTGTTGGGTCGCCACCACGACCGAGGCCTGTGCCATGGCCGCGGCCAACCAGGTCCAGCGCGAGCTCATGCGCGGCCGCAACTCGTTTGCTGTCGAGAGCACGTCACCGAACGGCATGTGGGTCCGCTACTGGCGTACCAAGTTCTACCCACCGGACCGTGGTGACATTGCCGATGGCAAGTGCGGCGCTGGCACCAAGTTTGTGGTGACCAACTGCCAGTCGACAGGCAAGGTGTACTGCTAAGCGCCTCAAACGGGGCATTCATAAAGATGCCGCGCGTTCCGAATGAAGACGCAGCAGACAGAGGCGATAGTGTGGGCACCGCAACCTTTGCTTAGGAGCTAACGTTGATTTCAAGTCATTTTTTCTGTCGTGCGTCTTCGATGCATCTAGGAGTCACAGCTTTGTGTTTGTTGTTCATAACTACTGCAGCGACAGCAACACCCACCTGTCGATCGCGAGCGAGAGCAAGAGGCAGATAAAGGTCACGGCATTGTGTTGGAGAGGTGCCTGGAGTTGAATACTACGTAGTACTACAATTCCACCTCGACTCCACCAATCAGATCAGAACTGCTCCCCCTTGAGGAAGCGATCGATCATGACCCACGACGAGGCCGGCTGGATCTTGGGCACCAAGTGACCGGCTCCCGAGACGCGCACAAATACGAGGTTTTCGTGCTGCCACACCGATCCGGCCACGGTCGTTTCGTTGTTCGAGTCGGCATTTAGTGGCTCGGTGGGCACGACAAAGTCGGTCTCGGTCGCAGCGTTGTAGCCCTGCTTGCCATCCCAGTCGAGCGCAAGCGTCCATGCACGGTTGCCAATCCAGTTGCACACAAGGTCAGCGTCGCCCGCGAAGATAAGCATACGGAGACCGTCGTTCAGCAGGTCGGCGATCTCCTTCTCGTACGACCGCGCCCAGTCGCCTGAGCCCACGAACGCGCCGTTTACGTAGCTGCCGCTGCTTCCCCACTCGCGGCCATGGAGCGTGCTCTTGAGCGCCTTCGTCACGGTTTTTGAGTTGAGAAATTTTTCCACAACGCCGCCGTCCGTGTCGTAGCAGTCCTCGTCGCTCGTGCAGGTCTCGAGGATGTTGTACAGGTTGCGGCGCGCCTTGACGTAGGGCGCAAGCAGTTTTTCACCGCAAAAGTCGGCTGCGGCGCTGCAGCCCTTGGGGCCGTCGTTGAAGGGCTGGCACGTCGAGAGCAGCTCCGAGCACACACTACTGTCGTTGTGCATTTGCACGATGACCTCGTCGCTGAGCAGCGTGAGGTTGTAGCTGTTCTCGGTGGCCATCGAGACGTAGTACTTGTACTGTAGCGGCAGGTTCGGGTCTCCGTTGCCAATCGCGACACCCTGCAGGTTGATGCGCTTGGGCGATCCGTCCTCGTTGTCGCCGCTAGCCTTGTTCTTTTGCCAGATGCGATGCGCCGCTGCGGGGATGTAGTGTCCCGCGTAGCTCTCACCCGTGAGGAACAGCGGGCGGCCGACAAACTCCGGATGCTTGTCCAGGAAGCCGTCGAGGAACGCGTACATGTTGGCTCCGACATCCTCCCCCGTGGCGTCGCGGTCGTCATCGTCATTAAAGTACGAGAAACCCACGCCCGACGGTTGCTCGAGCCAGATCACGTTGGCGTTGTTGTTCCACGCGTACGGGTTCGACTTGACCGACAGGTCGGGTTGCACGAGGCACGGGCCGTTCTCGACGAGCAGGCCCTCCAGGCTCGACGCACCCGGGCCGCCGTTGAGCCAGATCACGAGCGGGTCCGAGTCGGCGCTCGCGCTGCGCGACTTGACGAACCAGTAGAAGTAGTGGTCGTCCTTCTTGTTGAAGAGCTTGATGTAGTCGGTCTCAAAGTCGCTCTCGCCGCAGAACCAGTCGGCACCTTCCTTGGAGCCCTTGGCCAGCGAGGCCGTGGTCGCGCTGCCTCGTACCAACGGCGCTGGAGTAGACGAGGGATTGCTGCTACTCCCAGCGTACAAAAGCGTCGCGACGGCGCCCGCGGCAGCTGCTGCAAACGCGATGCGACGTACGGCGCTTCGCGCGCGGACGTTCGCCACGGGGGCGGACTGGACGCGCAGCGGCGAGGACTCGGTCGCCGGCATGGATCTTCTTCTGACTGTCTGGGGCCGTGCGTAGGCGGTGGCGAGACGAAGACTGGCGGCCCTCGACCGGTTGAGGTGGAAGAGAGGAGCCTCGACGGACGAGGAAAGATCGCCCGTCATCTTGTGCGTTGTGTTTCCCACAAACGACGGGATTGGGAGTGATGGTCTGGGAGCTCTTCATGTTGCATTATATCAGTACCGTAGACCGTCTACACCTCAAAAGTCACTATCAAATACCTCTATATAGTGACATCGCAATCATTCCCATTAAGGAATGACGGTGCACCAGTCAAGAAAGGGAGCTGCTCGTTGAAAAAAATCAAAAAAGCGCATCCAACTGTCTGGGAAACCTGCCACCGCCGGCCATTTCTCGCGGGGCTCTGCGGCAATGGCGCCGCTGTCGATGGCCATCGTGGCGGTCATCGCCGCCGCCTTCGTCGCCAATTTGGTCGCCGCCTCGCCCACGCCGCACTGCGCCGCGCAGTCGTTTCTCTACGAACTCGTGACGCTGTGTATCTGTGCGCCGTGCGACGAGTGCCACTTCGACTGGATCTTCCTGCAGTGCCGGCCGTTGTACAAGCCGCCTCCGAATGCGCCGCCGGCAGTCGACACGCCGTTTACGCAGCCCGCGCTCGCGCCCGAGGACTGGTTCCTCACGCAGGACGAGCTCACGGCCGCACGCGGCGGCGTGCCGCGCGACGACCTCGCGGTCTACTCGGACGGCAACGCCGTCGACATCTTCACGACCACAGACGGTTTCTTTGCGTCTGTATTTAGCGACGTCGAGGCGGCCAGCGGGCCCGGCCAGATCTTCTTCACGGGCTGGGAAGTCACAGACGTGCCGTTCCTGCCGAGCTCTCCGGATTGGGACACCTCGCGGTTCCAAGCGCTAATGGGTCGCGCTTTGGACCGTGGCATGAATGTCAATGCGCTCGTGTGGACCAACCCATTTCATCCGCACCGCGCATCCGAGCTCCAGTCGTGGATGAACGCCCACGCGCGAGGCAAGTGGCTCTTTGACGACCGCCTGCCTTACGTAACGTCGTCGCACCACCAGAAGACCATCGTGATCAAGTCGCCGACTCTCGAGACGGCGTACGTCGGCGGCATCGACCTCACTGGAGACCGCTGGGACACGATCTTCCACAACGAGTCGCTGCTGCGTGTGCTGCGCGGCATCAAGCGCTCGTACGACGGCTGGGTCGACGCGTCGCTGCGGTTGCGTGGGCCGGCCGTGCGCGACGTGGCCGCCAACTTTGTCGCGCGCTGGAACGACCCACGCAAGGCACTCACGTCAAGATCGCTCGAGTATGCAAACCCCGATCAAAGTGCAAAAGACGCCGAGCTCCGTTCGTTTGTCTTGGCCTCGAACGCCAGTGAGGCGACACCCGTGGGCACCATGAGTGTGCAGCTCACGCGCACATACAGCTGCCAAGAAAACGACGGTGGGTACCCATTTGCACCGCGCGGCGAGGTGTCGATTTTCCACGCGCGGCTCAAGGCCATTCGGCAGGCCAAGAACTATGTTTACGTCGAAGACCAGTATTTTATCCACGTGCCGCAGCTTCTGGACGCTCTGCTCGAGGTGCTGCCTCGCATCCAGGCGCTCGTCGTGGTCACGCAGGAACTGCCGCTGGTCACGTCGGCGTCCGGGTACGAGGTGCTGCTCTTCCGCATGTTGCAGCCGCTTGTGGACCAGTTCCCAGGCAAAGTACTGACGTTTGCGCCGCGCAAGGCCCTGAACGCGTACGTGCACACCAAAGTAGTCATCGTCGACGACGTGTTTTTGTCGGTGGGCTCGGCTAACTGGAACCGGCGAAGCATGACATCAGACTCGGAAGTGACAGCTAACGTGGTGGACCGGGAGGTGCTCACTACGACACCCGACGGTGTCCAAGTCGCGGCGCTCGCGCGGAGGTTTCGACTACGAAAATTTAGCGAGTTTAGCGGTATTCCAGTCGCGAAATTGGAGCCGATGCGGTTTTTGGAGGCCCTGTACGCGTTTAGTGATGCCGCAGCCAACAACACGAACGGCTCGATTGTCGCCCCACTCACAGTGGACGCAGCGCTGTACTTTAATGTGTATCCAAACGGCTTTGAAGACGAGATTGACGCTGACGACCTGTGCGTGTGAATTGATTGACAGATTTAGAGTGAGAAGCGTGAATATCTTATCAACAAGAAAAATGTTCAGCTCCTTTCTTGATTTATGGGCCCTGAATAGCTGGATGCAGCGCCTCGCCACACGACCGAGACAATGAAACCCAACGCGCTCGTGATGCACCCACTGTCGAGCTGGCCGAGCAGATTTACTGTTGTGTCTGCTCTTGGTGGTAACATGTAACATTGCACAGTGCTGATGAAAGCAAGTTTGGACGGCAGCTCGAGCGTCTCGACTGTCACGTTGACGATGTGCGTTCAAAATGCGCCACGCCTGCGATATCGATCGCGCTATCAAGCCCAAGTACGACCGCCGTTGCCATGCCTCGACAGAAAATTGCGAAATAACAAGAATCGCTATCGGGTTTTTGCAATGAGAATGTTCGGATCGCCAAGCCATCAAAAAAAACTGAACCATTTCAGGCATAGGAACGCACACTTGTCGAGAACTGGAGTTCCCTTGGCCCATTGAAGCGAACGGTGCAAGCGAGTTTAGCCGGAAATCTTGGATCACGAGAGTTTCCAGCTGAAGGTTCACACGTACGATGTTCGCGAAGTTTCGTCGATTACGATCCCATACTCGAATCCGCTGATGCCTCCGTCCGAGCGCAGCTCTTGCCGACTGTGTCGTACAAGACCCACAAACCTGTCGCGTGATTCTAGTTTTATCCGTCTGGATGTCTATCGTGAGTAAGGTGAGCTGAGCCACGGACGGCAACGCCGCTTCAGCTACCACCACGTCTTGTTCTGTACGCGATGAGCTCGGTCGCGTACAGTACCTTGCAGCAACCGTATGACGCTGGTATCCGTCCCGGTGCAGGGCAAATGCACAAGAAACGAGTCGACTCGCGGCGCCACCACGGTATTTAATTGTCTATGTAGTCCGTGTTATCGGGGTCGCGACCTGTCTCTCGAGCTTCGTCGTTGTCGTCGTCATCGTCACCTCCGTTCTCCGTGTCCTCGTCTCCTTCGTGCTGTGACCCAGGCGTGTCGCCCTCGTTGTTGTCCACCACCGTGCAGTCTGACGTGGCGAGACCTTTCGATCTTCCACACAACTGAATCACAGTTATACAGTTATTTGTTTCCCAGCTACTCTGTTGTTGGAGTCGGATCATTATCGCTTGATTGGGTAAAATTATATTATTTTAGCAAATCAACATAGTGTAGCTCTTCGCGTCCTTGTCGCAAGTGACGTTCGTCTGCGTCAACAGCGTCTTTCCTTTCGCCCCAAGGTCTCCATCATTGAAAGGAATCCGCCATGGCGACGCCATCATCGACGACGCGCGCGCAGGTCTCGCGTGAGGCCACGAGCGCCGCCCACGCCGCCGTCATCGTACGTGGTGCGCCCATGAGATATCCGTTTTGTTGCTCTGCATATGACTCCATCGCGTTGTTCAGGGCAATGAAGCGCTCAAGGGCAAGCTGCTGGGCTCGGGGCCGATCCTTAAGAAGATCGACCAACTCGCGGCCGAGGTCTGCTGGTAGTACGTTTTCCCAGTCGCACGACGTCTCCTCGCTTGTGTGTTTTGTACCACGAGGCTAACCGCTGATGTACGCAGCGTCGCGCGCACCAACGTCGTGACCGTGGCGTTCGACACGTTTCAGCTGCTGCGGCCAATTTTCCACGGCGACTTTGTGCGCCTCGAGGGCCGCGTGCTCAGCGTCAGCAACTCGTCGATCATCTGTCAGGTACGGTGTTCACGTCCGTGTGGCTGTCGCCCTCGCGTGGCAGAGAGACCGCTGATAGAGTCTGGGTGTTTATCGGTCTCACTTGCTGCTGTAGACCAGCGTGTACCGCCAAGATCCCATCTCGGGTGAGTTTGAGCTCACGCACAACGCCGTCGCGACTTTCGTGGCCATCGATAAGAACGGCAAGCCGATCCGTGGGCTGCCGCAGCTCTTCGACCCGACGCGACCAGAGGAGTGTGCCAAGCTCGCGGACCTCGCGCTTCAGCGCAAGGAGCTCAGCGCGCGCTGGCGCGAGGCGCAAGACGAGGTCGGGACGATGCGCCACGTGACACACGCGATGGTGCCGACGTCGGCGCGCGCCGATGGATTGCGTGAGCTGCGGCGGCTCGTCAACATCCGCGATACGGTCGTGGAGACGCGCCACCCGTTCCTCGTCAAGCACGCCAACAACCACTACAACGTCTTTGGTGGTGTGATCCTCGACTGGATGGTGCGGCTCTTGCTACGTTTCCATCTTGGATCTCCAGACTAAGGAAAGTGCGTTTGTATATAGGACCGTGCGGCGCTATTGTGCGCTCGCACGTTCACCAAGAACGAGCACATGGTCACGGTCGCGATGAACCGCGTGCACTTCAAGCTGCCGATTCGCCTCAGTGACATCATCAGCATCCGCGCACGCGTCTGCCGCGTCAAGTGCGTTCCTGCATGCACTGGCACTATAGGTTTCGTCGACAATGGAATTGACACGTGTAACTTTGAATCTCACAGGAAATACTCGGTTGAGGTAGAGATCGCGGTGTACCGTTTCCAAAACCGAGTTGAGCAAGTCTCGCACGCTGGGTACTTTGAAGTACTGAACCTCAAGACGCTTGAGAGCCCAGCGCAGCGCCAGGAGATTCTGCTCGACGTCACGGCCGATGAGTCGGATCAAGACGGCATGCGCGCACTACTCAAGGCCCACCGGCGCCAGCTCTTCGAGAAAGACGACGCCGAGCTGCTCAAGATGCCGCCCATCCCGCTCTCGATATCCAAAAAGTTCTCGCTGCCGGCCAAACTGTAGGCACCAAATGCACAGAAGCGTATCATGTTGTCGCAGACGGCAAGCATCATCACATAGAATTCGACGCATGACAAACGACAGCGGACTTTTTCGTAAAAAACAGTGCACGAGTAAAACTCAGGCTCACATAATACGGTGTGGACTCCGACGGCGACTGGATCTTCAACAGTGCACGCGACCCGTGGACTGACAATTTGTGACGGCAAATGTGACGCCGTTGGTGCACGTGCCCGTGGCGACGTCGCCGCGGTCCACGGGTTCAAACTTAGTACGCCAGTAACGCACCCACATGCCGTTCGACTGGATGCTTTCGTACCGGAAACGGTCACGGCCTTGCGTGATTTCGGCTTGGACCTTCTCGGCCACACTTAGAGCACACGTACGGGAGTCGGTGGAGATCCAACACGCGAGCTGCTGGCACTCCTTCTTGGTGCCCTTGATGATCTCAGCAATGATCGGTGCCGCGGCCGCCGCGATCTGGAAGCCGACGATCACGCCCTCGACAACCTGCAGTGAGCGTTGGTCCGCCCCGTAGTGGCCCTCAAAAGACAAGCCATTGGTGGCATTCGCATCCGTGTATCCAGGCTGGTCGGCAAAGGCCACGTCGGCATCAGCTCCGTAGAACTCTGGCTCCTGAGCGAATGGAATTGAGTCGGTGTCGTCCGCTGGGAATTGAGCAATCGCTGTGCTTGAAACGAGGGCAGCAACTACGCCGAGTGACTGGAGAAAAAGACGCATGCTGTTGGCACGTTGATTAAGTGGAGGAAGTGAGTAGTTTGAATTGGAGTGGTCGCTTGGCGGCGGATTTCCGAGTGAGGCCAACTAACCGAAACGTTCAAGTCTCCACTGAACACAGGCAGCCCGGTGCCCTCAAAGGGATTAGCAAGCTTCTCGCTGTGTGTTTGTTTCTCCCGCGGTCTTCCCCGCGTCATCGTTGTGGATTCCACGCACGTGCAACTAACTTTCTAAGGCGCAGTTGTTCTGTCCCGCAGGTGGAGAAGCAGCTCGAGTGCCACTTCAACATGTTTCTAGCCTATTATTCTACGTCTTTTCGTGTTTCAGCCAATCAAATCAGTTAATCAAGCGTTTCGGTGGACAGTCGCGTGGCTCCAGCTGGCCGTGGACATCCAAGTTCTTCAGCCAAGGCCGTGTGGTCCGCGTGGACAACCTCATGCGTCCTTCCACTCGACCAAGGCGTCGCCGTTCCTGATCGCCACCTGCCCGCTGGATTTCCTGACCAGTCCACACCCGAAATCAACTCTAGAACAATGATTCAAGCTGATCAGGAGGCTCCAGACCATCCTTGCTGACACAGCGCGCCACTCCTTGCCTCCTCTACATACTGCCCTACATGCGTACTCGTGGCGCTTTCCTTGCCTTCTCGGAAGTACGGTCACTGACCTCGCGTTTATTCCTCAATTGGATCCGCCACCCCCACTACCATCTACCAGTAGGCCAAACAAAGATGAAGCTCGTCGCCACGACTCTTGTCTTCATAGCCACCAGCATTGTCAGTCTCACCAATGCGTCGTCTCCGAACCAGCAGCAAGCATACGTCAATGAGCCTTCGCGAGCGCTCCGCTCGGAGGCGATTACGCCGGGTAACGTCCAGGACGCCACGCTCGCGACCTTCACGATCGCCCAGGCCATCGTTCCGGCGATCGCCTCCATCTCCAGCAAGAAGGAATGCCACCAGCTTGCGTGCTGGGTCGCGACACCCACTGAGGCGTGCGGTATGACGGCCGCGAACCAGGTCCAGCGCGAGCTCACCAAGGGCCGCAACTCGTTCGCGGTCGAGAGCGTGGGCGAGACGGGTATGTGGGTGCGCTACTGGCGCACGCAGTTCTCGCCGCCGGACCGTGGTGACATTGCCGAGGGCACGTGTGGCGGCGGCTCCAAGTTCGTTGTGACCAACTGCCAGCAGACCGGTAAGGTGTACTGTTGACGTCAGTGTTATGAGTAGTGTTTGAGGTGATTAATCAGTCAATGTATCGTTCGTTCCTCGTGTGGTGCTTTCCATGGGACTGACTTGTATTCACGCACACTTACACATACTACGTACTAGTAGTAAACACATACATAGGACCCAGGATTCGGACGGCATGGACTTCACTTACGGAGACGGCGGACGCAGTTTTTCGCTGGCGCGGCGGCCGCGGGCTTCGGCGTCACACTCGTGCTCGTCGCTGGCTTGGTCGTCGCTGGCGCCGTCGCGGGCTTTGGGGCCGGCACGGGTGCAGCGGCCGGCTTGCTCCCGGCGTCGCCGCCGGTGCTGGTGCCGCTGCCGCCCTTAATGACCATGTCGGCGCAGTTGAAGTAGTGCTGCCCGATCTCGGTCGAGTCGAGCACCCACTGGAGCGCGCAGTCGCCCGGCTTGTCGCACCCGGCGAGCGCTGCCGGGATGTTGGCGACAGCCTGGAAACCCTGATAGCCGTTGATGGTCTTGGGCGCTGTGAGAGTCGTTGGGTTACCGACATTGGTCAGCGGGACGTCCTCGGTGGCCTCCCACTTGGCACCGTTCGGCCGAACGATATGCATCGTGATAGGCCCGGGGTGCGAGGCCTGCGTGAGCCAGAGCACGTCGAGCTTCTGCCCCGGCGTGATCTCGACCACAGGGTTGGCCGGGTCAAAGTCGAAGCCGCGGCAGCCGTTGTTCATGTCGAGTGAGCCGCCGGAAAAGTTCTCGAGCGGTGCGCGCTGGATCGCCTCTTCTGCAGCGGTCGCGAACTGCGGCGAGACCTTGGCGCGGTAGGCGTCGGTCACGGGGCGTGGCGTGGGGATGGCCAGGTACGAGTGCGCGTGGGCGTCGCTCGCGAGCAACGCGACGACCGCAGCGGCGAGGACAAAGGTAGTGGGGCGCGGCATGGCTTATTCCGGTGGAGAGATTGCGTTGTGGGGTGCAGGATCAACAGTGAGCCTGTGGCGGTGCTGGATAGTGGGAAGTTAAAGGCTGCAGAGTCGTTGGTGGTGGCAATCTACGGAAGCTTGACCTTGAGTGAAGTTTTTATCGGAGGGATCCAGTTCGCCATACCTGTGCCTTGTGACACCTTCGGATATGAACCGATCCAGTTCCAGCTCACCAGCTGGCACATTCATGTTGTCCAGGTGGAAAAGATCTCCCACCTGGACAGCATGAATGTGCCAGCGATTTCCCGAAATCAAAGGACATGTGGGTTCAAAGAGACTGACCACCCTCGAGGGTCTCAGAAGGGCGGGAGCGAGTTCAGCGCTACCCGGATTTTGTCAAAAGAGGAGGATTTCTGATAAATTTAGTCAAAATATGATATTGAGTGACAAAAGTGGGGGAAAAGACACTGTGATAATACCTGCACAAACTGGGACGGGGAATGCAACCTGAGACAATATCAGTTAACGAAGTTCTTATCAACAGAGCTGCGGGTGCCCACCACGCTGGCGATCGATCCGCATCTTCTTGAGGATATCAGTGACGCATAAGTTGCGCCCGTACACTTTGTCAATTGCCGAATCGCTGGTGTGGCCGCGTCTCACCATGCAATCGATGACGTCCCAAAAGATTTTGCGGCGACTGTAGGCAGACTTGTTCACGCCTCGCTCTGCAGGTGTCAGTAGCTTCGCAGGACTGATGCCCTCACGACCAAACTCATACTCCTGCCACAGAATATACAAATCCCGTGGGCATTTCGGGAGCTTCACAATAGCTCGCGTGGTTGGTGTCTCAGCTCTCGCGTCAGTATGTGCAGTCGCTCGAACAACCGGCTGTAGAGCAA
>JAADVT010001025.1:0-11068 GCA_023335895.1 Pythium rishiriense
CAGCTGGTGGCGAGAGGGCCAGTTCCCGTTGGAAGGCGAAAAGCGGGAAAACGTCGAAGAAGGCGTGGATGGCCACTCTCTGGCCGCACCAGGGTGCGTCCAATCAGATGCTGGTGTACGGGCGGTGGGGACTGAGCGGGTCGCCCCTGGCGACGGCGAAAGCGGCCTGGCACGCCAGCATGAGAGTGACTTTGTGGTGCCAGCCTGAGCCATGGCACGGTGTCCCAGAGGCCTGCCCTGTAGGTAGATAGCAACTGTGTACGAATCCAGACGGGAGAGACGCCGATCAGTGGCGTCAGCTGGTGGGCGCGAACGTGGCTTCCACGCAGCCACCATGGGGGGGCGCGAGTGAGCCAGTGTGGGGATCCTCCCCCCACGTCGGCGGGAGAGACATCCCGCCTTGAACCTCCCTCCCTCCATCCGGTCGGTGATCTTCCCTTGGCTTCCGTGAGGTTGGGTCAGCGCCAGAGAGCGGGCGTCCCAACTCACCAAGACGCAGAAAGCACCCGCCCCGTCGGGCATCGTTCGCGGATCCCAGCTGCGTTCCCAGCACGCGCTGGCGCTTCAGGTTGAAGTCCCGCTCTTGGATTGTCTCGCTTCTTGGATTGGCCCGACGCTGGGTATACATCCAAAAGCCTGGACCGGATCGTCAAGTGTATCCATCCGTGTGGCTCCACCTGCCTGCACTGTCACAAAAGGACCGAAGAAAATCACGCGACCGCCAAAAATGAGTTGGGCCCACGTCCGTGATCTTCCCCCCTTCGTCGACCAGCTGCTTCTGCGGACGCACCCGTGGGCTCGGCGGGTTGGAAGACCAAAGAAACACAGCAACCGTGACGGCGTCGACGCTGGACACCGGCTTGAATTGGATGTCGCGACACCAGCAATGGACACTCCACGGGACCTGCTGGAGGGAGCGGATCCGGGTCATGGTGGCGTCCGCGCCTGTGTGACAGTGCGAGTATGGAGGAAGAACCGAATCGTTCTGAGCCGCGGCGATAATACTGTACGGAACGGAAACGGTAGGTGATCCCGCGGAACGCGCCCATCGAATGGATGGTGCGGACGCCGCCGTGGTGGAGCCCGTTGCGTCATACAGTCCATGTACTGTAGTCATGGGTCTGGACGTTGGACTCCTCCGTTCAGGGAGCCGGTCTGCGGCGGTGAACCCGCGATGAGACCGGTACAGTCCTTTGTGCCGAATCCGCAGGCGGGCGACAGTACGGATCACACCTCCACGCGTAGCGTCCTGAGGCTGCGAGTGGAGGAGTCCTGATGATCGACGCGCAGTGAAAACGCGAATGGTCATGACAAACGCCCGCTCTCGCCATCCCCACCGGTCTCGACGCGCCCCTGGTTGTGCGTAATGGCTCCGAAGTCGGCATGGCGGTTAGTCATGCAGCGGTGGGCGGTTACTCACTCGTCTGAGATGGCTCCACGATGACCTTCTCGTATGCGGGCAGTGTCTGCCCGAGGGCTTGCACATGCCCATGATGGAGGGGGAGAAGTGATGTGACTCACTGCGAGCACAGTGACCACGACCGGAGCCGCGCCAACACAAGTGGTGGTTCGTGTCTGATGCGTCGTCGTGTCGTCGGTTGCTGTCTTGCTGGGGGTGTCGTCGCGTTGTCGTGCAGTGTGGAGGAACGAACTGGGTTTCCCTGTGATCCAACGAAATGACTGGGAAGTCGTAAGGATGACCAATACAATCGCGCGGGCGAGAGTCAGTAGCGCCAAAGTGGACGATCGCGCCAGCAGCAATCTAGTGCAGAAACGTGGAGCGACCGAATCGATGGATACATGCGGACTCCTCGGGGCGTTCCAGCAGATCCCGTACGGAGCACCAGAATCCCCCCCAAGCCCGCCATGACGGATCTATCTTGATGCCGACACCACCGCAGTCGCCATGCGGAACCGCCTCACCGGTGGGGGAGTGAGTGGGCACGCACGTCGCTGCTTCAGCGAAGGCACGGTTCGGTATTGATATATGTTATCCATGTACTGATTAGCCTAGTTCGGCTGGCTTCCTTCCACCCATCTACCCTTCCAAGTCTATTTTTGGGTGTTTGGGTGGAATGCCCATAGTGACTGATCTGGGTCTGGGTCGATGACACGCCTCCGCCATACACCACACCACCCGAAAATCCTGGACGGGAATCTCAGCCCCCCATGGCCATGCTCGCGTTCCTCCGCCGCGCGGCGCAGCGCTCGCCGTCCTGCTCCTCGTCTCGCAGCGCGTTCTCCTCCGCGGCCACGTCGCTGTCGACGCGTGCGCGTCACGCGGCCGTCGCCCAGGCGCGCGCGGTCTCCGTGGCGTCGCTCTTCTCGGCGCGTGCGGTCGCGGCGCCCGCGTACCACGCGAACGACGTCACGGGCGTGCTCGCTGGCGTCGCGGTCGTCGGCGCGCTCGTCGGCGTCGGCAAGATGTGGTGGGACGCGTCGTCCTCGCCGTCGGCGGGCCCGGCGGCCGGCGTCGTGCGTGGCGAGGACATTACGCGCGACGACATTGCGCAGTTTTTTGTGGACCTCAAGGCCAGCATCACGCAGCTCTTTGTACGTTTGGAGACGGAAAGCGAATTGGCAATGCATTTGCTGTCTGCGTGGCGCTGACACTTGTGGGGTTGGGTGGGTATCTGCAGTCGCAGCTGCCCGAGATCGACGAGCAGTTCCGCCAGCACCTCAAGTCCCAGAACGTCGAGCTCGGCGAGGAGGAGTACAAGCAGACGCTGCTGCAGCAGCTCTTTGACGTGCTCCAGAACATTGAGCAGCAGGTCGTCGGCGCGCGCGGCTGGGACAGCGACGCGTTTGCGCTTGCGCTTGAGCGCTTCGCCGAGGACGACGAGATCGTGCTTCTCCAAAAGGAGCTGCAGGTACTGATGCACAGCGTGTTCCCCCCGCCGGAGATCCCAGCGCATATCACGCCCGAGAAGGTGCTCGAGATCCTGGCGTCGCTGACCAAGGGCATGGAGGTGGCCATGACCGAGATGCTCAAGCACGCCAAGTCCGAAGGCATCACGGACCCGGCCAAGGCCATGGAGGAGTTCCAGCAGATGTACGTTGGCACTGGATGCAAATCTGGTGAGTGGATTGGGGCTCATCAAGGTTTTCTTTGGCAGCTACCTGGACCAGGTCGAGCACATCACGTACGAGACCATGAAGAAGCACGACGTCTCCAGCGACGTATGTAGCGATCCCACCCAAGAACGAATGCGCGTGTCGACAGCATCTCACTCATCTGCCTTGTGTGCGTGCTTTCTTGGAACAGATCTTCAACGTCGCGCTGCAGAAGTTCTATGGAGAAGACGCCGAGTTCCGCAAGCAGGTCGAGAAGCTCTACGAACAGCAAGCTGTATCGTACGTGATGGTCTTCGTGTGTTATGTGTAGTGCTTCGATGTCGCTAACTCTTGCATGGGTTGTCTTCTCTCCAGATTCCGTCGCATGGGTCTCAAAGTCGACACGAACTGAGGCACAGCAACGCAGCGTGTTAGTAGTTCTACTCGTGTCTCACATTTTGAACTGGGTCCCCTCCGTCATGATGCGACGCACGGACGATGATCCAAATAGATTACATGCTCCATGCCGTTCAAGTCATCTTTGGAAAGCAGTATGCGCTACATCGTATTCACACAGCCTAACTCGGAGCTTGTCATGGACTTCGTCGACTCATATGCCGGCCTTCTCGCTCACCCTTTCGATGGCCACCAGGGGTCGAGCTCGCTGATCCGCCTGCCATGGAGCTACTTTTGTGTGAGTGCACGAGCGACATCAAATCATAGCGATCGTCCACCAGGCTGTGGAGCAACACATAACGCTCTCGACCCACGCGACCACTCGCTGCAGGGTCCAGCGCCAGCAACTCGTCAGCCGTGTAACGGATCTGCTTGCGATACCGCGGGAACGCGTTCGATACGATCTCAATGCCCGATGCACCGTGCTCCATCAGCGCTGAGGAGAGTTCGCGCATTAAGCCGAACGGCAAGTCGACTGAAAGCACCTTCATCGCATCTTCACCTCGCGCAGAAAAGCTTGACGTGATCCACTTCGAAACTCTCCGAACGATCTTCTGTGTGTCCATCTGCTTGTAGTTTCGGTTCTCCTTCGAGTAGTACTTGCCATCCACGACGCGGACGTCGAAAACTGGTTGTAATGTTGGTACAGCGTGAGATGATGAGTGGTGGAGTAGATCCCGGCCAGAACCTCCCCCTCCAGCATTACCAAATGACGACGGCCCCATTTGCCCGTCAAAAGCCAACGCGCTTGAGTCACCTCCGGCAAGAACCGAAAGGCGTTCTTGCATGTATTCGACGAGGGCCGTGCAGTTCACGACCGTGTCACCTTCCGAGGGGTTCCTCACGCACCGCACTTTGACTTGCTTCTTTTCCTTCATCATGTGGGTCTGTACGATCACCATGAATGCGATTCGTTGCTGGGCACAATAGTCTTCTAGATCTTCAAGGTGGAGCGGATCTGGATGCAAGAAGTCGGCACCGATTCCCTGGGACCAGAACAGTACAGCAATTTGCATCCGCTGCAAGACAGTATCGGATGCCTTTCCCGCAGAGCAGATGAGCACGCTCCGGCCACCCGCGATAGCAGTATCATTGGCCGTCGAAAGTTTCAGCTCACTACTCGTTCCTGCTCGGGCTATAAGCGACGTGGATACACACGACACGATCTTGTCGACCGAGAAACGCACTCCCATAGCAGCAGCATTTGTCGCCTTCACGTACGCGGCCGGCAGCTTGAATCGAGTCACAAGCTGATCATAGCGGCCACCTTCTGCGATCACTTGAGACGCAGTAGTCGCAGAAAAACCAGACTTCATCGTTGGTTGCAATGTCGCGGCCTGTTGGGTGCCTGTGAGCACTGCCTGGAAAATGAAGCCCGACGCATACCGCTCTGGACGAGGGCTGAGACCAATGTCGATTCTCGTACAAATTGGTCCCTTCAGCCGAAGAAAATCAACTCCCTGTAGCAAGTTTCGGAGCGCCGCAACACCATCACTCGCATCTTTAAACACGCGACGAAGTGCGAGTTCCTTCTTCTGGCGTTGCTTTTGTGTGCCTGTTGCACCACTGTCTTTGAGCTGGGATGAACGCTTCGTGTAGAGCTTCTGTAGCTCCGTCTCCAGAATATCAAGTGTCGCTACAGGATCTGCTGGCAGAGCGAAGAACGGACGACATGCGTCGACGGCATCCTGCGGGACGTTTTGCTCTCTCAACTTCTTGGTGAAAAACTTCCAGCGACCGGCCTTCACGGGTGGCGCCATGCGAGATGGAATGCCAGCGTGAATGTGCGTCGAAACCTCGTTGGAAAGTAGTTTGAGCAACTCTCGACGGCCGGATGCTGACACGCCGCACAACTCCAGGATACCGCGGGTAATGCGCGCGTCGTTGAAGCGAAGGTAGTAAGAACCAAGCGACGGTGATAACGCGCTGATAACCTCTGAGACGACCTGGAGCCCTTCGAGTTCAAGAAATCGAAAGGAACCCTTGTCATCCCAGATGATGTCGAAGTCAGCCTCCATAAACTCGCGTGGGTGACCTCCACCTACGACACTCTTTCTGTAGACACGATCAAACTGGAAGCACTTGAACCGCGAGATGTTGTGCCGTGCCACAAATCGTGCTAGTCGCTCGGTCAAGTCGAAGGGCAGTGTCACAGACACTCCACTGCCGTCAACCAATGAACACGCACTCTGAGGTGTCGCAAGAGATACACCCGTATAATTGTGCTCAGGAGGACGGGGCATCAGGAGTGGTGTCGCGTGCTCCACACTTCCATGACGCTCGAAGATCTTCTGAAGCGTGCGCTTGACGAAAGTGCGTACACGTAGTTCGCTCTGGTACGTGCGCATCTTCACGGTCTCCAAGTGGTCGTACGTGTAATCGATATGAGTCCCTGGTTCTTGAGTGAGTAGCGTGTCGATGAGTTGCCCAAAAAACTTGCCCTGGGGGTTTGCGAGGGTGTCAAGCGCTTCTCGCAGGTAAGTACCTTCAAGTTCCATCTTTGCGGGTAGCAATGGGCTAGCCAACAGCTCCACTGCAGTTGGACGTTGGCTTGGGTTTTGCTGGCAAAGCCACAGAACGATTTGCTTCACATTCTCTGGTAAAGTACTCTCCTTGGGCAGCTCGTGCTTCTCTCGTAATCCTGTCAACGCCTGTGCGCGCTCCATGAGTGTTGTGAACGGAGGCGACCACATTTCGAAAAAGAGTACACCGAGAGAAAACATATCCGCCTTCTGGTTGTACCGCTCGCCCTCGCGTTCTTGCTCTGGTGCACGATAAAAAGCAGTGCCCACCCCTGTAGTGATGTTATCGCCAGGGTCGTACGAAGCCGTCGTGATACTCGTCAGGTCATGACGTCCAGACAGCGGTGGCGCCAGCATACGAGTGCTCTCTAAGCTTTCAAGCTTGAGTCGCTCATATTGTTCGGCGACAGAAGACCCGTTCGACTGTGCGAGGAGTTTGCTCGCCGCCGAGGTTGCAGATGCAAAACCACCCTTCAGCATGTTTTCGACGCCGGGGGCCACTTCATCGGCTACATCTTCCTCTCCATCATCTTCCTCGTCAGGGTCAATTTTCTGAGGTCGAATCGCCAGGCCGAAGTCGCCTAGCTTGACAGTCCCCTCTGCGTCGAGGAATATGTTTGGTGGCTTGATATCTCGATGGATGATTCCTTGTCGATGGATGTATACAATAGCTTCTAGTATTTGTCGGAACAGTGTCCAGATCTTGTCAGGCTCTTGGCACAGTGCTCCTTTGTCGATGACCTCACGCAGAGCCTTGCCTTCACAGAACTCCATCTGGATGTACAGCTTCTCGCCCATTTTACGTACACGCGGCATTGATCTATGTGGCCTTCCAGCTATCGCACCCCCGCTGTCGCTCTCATCTTCCAGTTGAGCTTCTTCCATTGCCTCCCACTCGAATCCATCGTCCTGAAGTGTTGACGATAAGTAACTGGACGAACGATAGCCACTGGATGCTCGCCTTCGATTTGTTGCGTTGCTACTTCGTCGACTGTTCTTGGATTTGGACCACATGTGGACACTGTTGCTCATGGTTCCCAGCCAGTCATCATCATCATCATCATCATCATCTTCACCACCACCCCCATCACTGCCAGCGGCACTTTCTGATTCCAAGTCTTCTTCGTTTGATTCGCTCTCTCCAGTGCTTCGCTGGCGCCTTGGGGCAATCCAATCCTTTGGATCGCATCGTCCTTCATCACCATCATCACTGGAGTCGCTGAAATCCGATTCCGAGCCGTCACTTGACTCATCACCGTCATCACCTTCAATCCACGCCTGGAAGTAGCGTACGATATGTCGGTGCTGCATTCTTGAAATGGTCTTGACTTCTCGGAGAATCTTTTTCTTCATTGTCGGGTCGTTTGGGTCCAACTTCACTTTCTTCACTGCGTATAACTGACGATCCAATCGGTTGCGAGCCTTTACAACCTCACCGCCGCCGCCTCGGCCGAGCAACCCGAGCTCTTTGAAGTCGCTGTGATACCGAGAATGGGCATGCTCCGTCGCAATCGTGTCCGAATCCGACGAAGCTGACGAGTCTGAATCATCCCCGTCTCCAGTTGCGCCAGTATCTCCCGATGCATCGCCTGATAAAAGCGTACCTCCTTTCATAGCGGGTGAGGCCGTGTCACTAGCGACGTCCTCGTCGCTTGCACCGAACACCTCGTCTTGGTAACTGTACTTGTCGTCATCGTCATCTTCGTCGCCGTCAAAAGAGCGATACGTACTGCTCTGGTCGTCGCCATCACCACGGATGTCGATACTTGAGCGGTGCCGCCGCCGTCGCCGCCGGGCACTTTGTTTTTTTGTCACGAGCAGCTTCTTGCGTCTCTCGGCGTCGATCATCGCGAGGATCTCCTGATTGCGCGCCAGCGCTTCCTCCTCTTCGAGCTGCTGCAACTTGTCTTCCTCGCGCTTCATTTCCACTTCTTGCTTCTGCTGGCGCTTCACCATTTGGTCAAAGAACGACGACTGGTCCTTGACGTGTTCCTGCACAAACTCGGTCGCGTGCATCACGAGATCGTACACCATCACGTCCCCTAATTTCTCGCTCGCGACGCGAACCAGCTCGACGCGCAGCTTGGCGACTTCGTCGTCCGAGAGCCCGTGCCTGTTCTCGACGTCGATGTTGGGCGGCGCCTTGAGCGGGTACCCTTTGCCCAGGTCAAAGTGGAGGACGATCTCGGCCGACTCACGCGACGCCGCCGTCTTGGACGCGGTCTGCATGGCCTCGCAAACCACGTGGATACAAAAAATGTATGCGTACAGCGGCGTGGAGGATTTCACGATGAGATCGCGGTCGAAGATCGCCTGGAGCACCTCCATTTCCTGGGCTTGCATCTCGCACGCGGCCTCGAGCGTGGCGGCGTCGAGCGCCGCGTCCGCATGGGGCGCTGAGGCGGCCGTTCCGGGATCTGTGCACATGGAGCGAAGCACCAAGATCAGATCTACACGTATAGGTCTGCGTTGCGCGGCGTACGCGCATGTGCGCGCACCTATCAGCGTCCAAAGAGGGCCGGTCGTTTACCTTTCTTCTTGCTTTTCTTCTTCGCCATGGCCGGGAGTCAAATCATGGTGGGGCGTGTCGAACGGCCGACATAGGGATTGTGTACCGTAGTTCGGGTACAGTAGCAATGATTGGTTGAAAATATGTATTGTACTATCCAATCGGATCGGTGATCGTTGGGTTCTGTACCCATAACCTCGCATAGGTACGAAAAAAACTCAGTCATTCCAGCGATTCTGACTGATGCCGCTGTTGCATGCGCGCCATGAGCGAGCGCAGCCGCTCTTGCACGTCGTCGCCCGAGTCGGTCGACGCTGCTTTGGTTGTGGTACCGATACTCGGCTGAGGCTTCGACGCTGGGTAGAGCTGGACGGGCGACGGTCCATCGTGTGGCCTTCCGCGGGTTCCAAACGCGGCTTCGACTTTGACCCGATCGGAGCTAGGCGCAGCCATGCGGACGGAGTTGCCGAACGCACGTGGCAGTGGCGGTGGTGGTAGTGGTGACGGAGACGGAGAGGTATCGGTTGTTTCTTGGCCATCATGAGCCAGGTGGCCGCTCGAAGTGGAGCTGAGCGAGCCAGCCCGCTCGGCCGTCGGCGTGTGCTTGAGTTCGAGGAACGTACGCAGCGCAAGCGATAGAAACTCTTGCAGCTCCAGTAGCTCCCGCATGGCGCGTGGCTTTCCTCGCGTGGCTAGATACGATCGCACCTGGTGGGCAAACTGAGCAGCATAGCGTGGTGGTCAGCTCTGAGGAACCGCTAACTACTTCGGTCCAGTCAACCCTTACCTGAAGATACGCATCGGCGCTTTTCGAGCCGAAGGTGGTCTGGGCGGCCCTTTCAACCTGGCTTTTCGACAACCACACGAGCGCTGCTGCGCAGTTCGATGCGCGCCGTTGACGCCGGTGCGTTGAATCCTCTTCGCTGCGCCGCCTCCTCGCCGAGGCCGCGGATGTTGGGCGAAATAGTGCTGATTGAGACGAAACGACATCCTGATTTCATCAGCTCGCATCAGCATGGACCTGAAACCCCTTCACCTTAGTACTGGAGTACCTGTGCAGCATCTCGAGCCTTCAGGAAGAACGCTAATGTAGTCGTGTCGTACCGGCCGCTCAGGAAAAGCGCAAAGTGCTCCACGTCGAGGCGTGCCTTGTGGGCGTCTAATCCTTCCAGCAACTCGAGCGCTTGCTGCTCGACAAGAGATCGGAGTCCAAAGCGGCTCTTTAAGTAAACGCGGACAAACGCGTACAACGTGGTGGGTCCCCGATCATCCGCAAGTATCGTAGTACTCGATAGCTGGTATCACGGCCGGTTTGAGAATTTAGGACCGACCACCACGGTTTTGAAACCAGCCAACTCACCGTATCAATCGCGTAGGTGTCGTAGATATCGTTGATAAGCCGCAGCAGCTTGCTTTCGCTCGTCACATAGGTACTCATACACGAGTGAGCCAACATGCGGTTCCCGACCTGTGAGTGATTCAACCGATTCCCGTGAGAAGTGGAGAACCGAGTAGTGTAGAGGATTGATGTACCTCGTGGATAAAGGAAGCGAATTGTCGAAACCGTTGAGGGATGGAGTCTACTATTCCCTCATCTGCGCTGGAACCTGTGGCTGAGCCTTCCCTGCCATCGTTGCTCTTGTCCTCGTCGCTGAGTTGCACGGAGCGAACCGTATCTGTATGCTGACGTCGGGGTGACGCTGGTCCCGACTCGGCACGCAGCGGGCTACCCGTGTACTTCGGTTGGTCACCACCATCGACTGCCGATGGCGGTTGGAGTCGTACGTTCGCAACGTATCGTCCATCACTCGGTCGCCTCGCAAACTTGGCAGTACAGGTTTCAGAGACTTGCAATGCGAGAGACGGCATCAGTTTGGGTATTACATCACCTTCACGTTGTTGTCAAGTATGAACCGTGTGTACTGCGCACGCGCGCGAGGGCTCAGTTCACTAAACACGACGACGTGTGCTACGGGGGACATGACCCACTCGCGCTGCCAGACCAGCGGCCTCACGACGCCGTGCATCGACACAACCACGCGACTCTTCACCGTCGACGAGAATTACCGTAACCTCCACCAAGCACACCAAGACAAATGTACGCTATCCTGGGATGAAGCTCAAACGAAACTGGGACACCATCCGTCAACCGGTGAAACTCTTCACCAGCACACGAAGTGGAACACGCGCGTTTTATCTACAATGACGTCCTACGGTCTGCGTCGGGTAGATTCCTTTTCAGATCAATATCAGATCTGAACACGACTGAGATCAAACCAACACTCCCGAATGGATCTCAGATAAATCAAACCAGAGGGTTTTTCAGATCCGGTTTTTTATCACAGTCCTCGACCTCCAGCCATACGCTCTCCACTGCAACAGAGGGCAGAGGGAAGCAACAGTGTAGCAATGGTGGTCGGCTGTGTTTGGGTGCGGATTATCTACGAGTACAAAAAGGTGGATTGGCGAGTACAGCGCCAAAAAGGATGACTTCCGAGTACCCGTCGAGGAAAACGGATGATCGCCG
>JAADVT010001026.1:0-11067 GCA_023335895.1 Pythium rishiriense
GGAGAACTGCCCCAAGGTCGGCGACTACGCCGTCGACGCCTGCTACGACACGAGCCCCAGCTACGACCCCAAGACCCAGTACTGCCGCGCTCCAGTCGACGCGCAGTGCCTGCTACAGGACAGCGGCGAGTACAAGTGTGTGTGGCCGTCGTCGACCAAGTCGGTCGCGTTCAACGCCGAGGTGTCAGGTGCGTCGTCGGCCGGTGCGTCGACGGGTATTGTCGTGGGCGCCGTGGCGGCGGTCGCGGCAGTCGGGCTCGCGGTCGTCGGCACGGTCATGTACAAGAAGCACGCCAAGAAGAGCGCCGAGCCGGTCGCTGAGATCCAGGTCAACGCGTCCCCGCGCTCGCCCGAGTTCCGCCAGATCTGATTCAGCGCCGAGGCACCATGGCGTGCTGTTCCGTGAGCGCTCCTGCTCGTCTGCGAAAATCGGTTTTCGAGGCCTCACTTTCTATGGATAACAACTTGATTTGGCTCCACAAGTGTCCCCATCCTTTCCGCACATTAATATCTTGACGCCACGCACGTGAGACCTCGGGCAGGTGGCCGTCTGTCGGTCCTGGACACTCAAAGCTTGAGTCAACCGAGAGCCCCACCCACGGCCCCCCCACTCCGTACCTTTGGATTCGAGGGGCTGACGATCGCCCCCTCCCAGCGTCTGTTGCGGTGGAAGCTCGAATTTACGACCCACGATGGACTGTCTCGGGTGGGTGAAGGCCGAGCGCCACCACGCGTTGCGGAGCCCGCAGACGCGTCCACCCCGAAGCAGAGCCATGTGTCACGTGCCTGCCTCTACCGTTGATCACGGGAATGCGATGGAGAGACCGTGCAATCGACTGTCGCCAAGTCCAACATGACAAATTACGGTACGTTAGTCGGGTCATTTCCATTTGATTTGCTTGATACATTAGCACGTGATTTTTGCATGGGGACAATTATCTTACCTTGTTTTGGTTATCATGCCCTTTTTGCTTGTCAAACTGTCTGGCCCAGCGGATCAGTTGGCTTCGCTCCGGGCCCACGGCTGGCGGTGCGATGAATCAAATTGGCCTCTGGTTTTCTTCCAGGCACGCGCCTGGTCTTGGACGACAACATGCGATGAGTCCCATCCAGCGACGTGACAGTCCGTGAACAACAGGGTAAACAGCTTTCCCACGACGCGACGACGCCCGGCCATTACGTCGTTGAGACTCGGTCTTCCGCACTCGATCCCATTCACCACCAGCCCTCCCCCTTCCCCTTCGGCTGCGCTTGGGTCTCACGATCAGTCGCCCCCGTTGGGAAAGGGGATCACTCTCGCAGTTTCGTTGTCTGCATTCGGGTCACGGCGTCCATCGCCCATTTACGTTGGGTGGGGAGGAGGGGACTTCACCACCGCGAGAAAGCGAGTGGCACCATGCAGATCGAGCGCATGTCCACGGTGGACACGCCGCTGCGGCTCCGCACGGCAGGTCGCAAGTGGACAAACTGCCGCGCGCCGGTGGCGCCCGGGATCCGCCACTATCACCAATCCAAGTCGGCTCTCCTGGAAGAGTCCAGCGTGAGACGGAGCCTGAAGAAGCACTTGCTCGATGAACCCACGCAGCCGACGGCGCCGACCAAAGGTGGCGCCGACTCCGCCGCGCCACTGGACCAGAAGTGGGCTCTGTTCGCCCACGCCGACCGGACCGACCACATTCTCATGTCCATCGGCTTGTTCGCCGCGTTTGTGTCCGGGTCGAGTTTACCGGTGATTAATATTGTCTTCGCCAACGCCGTGACCGCGCTGAGTAACAAGAACTTTCCGCCCCACAACGTCGACATGGACAGCATCGTCTCCATTTTCTGGCAGCTTGTGGGCATCGCCATGTGGATCCTTGTCTCCGAGTTTTTATGTATCGCGCTTCTCACACACTCCGCGGCGCGCCAGACTCGCGTGATGCGCGAGGCCGTGATGGAGGCGTTGGTGTACCAGGAGCTGGGCTGGTTTGACACCAACAACCCGTTCAGTTTGTCATCCGATATCGGAAGCACGATGGTTGTGATCCAAGATGGTCTCGGTCGCAAGCTCGGGCAGTTCGTCAAGCACTCGACTCAAGTCGTCATGGCCATGAGCGTTGGCATCATGCGAGGCTGGAACGTCGGCTTACTCATCGCGGCTCTGCTCCCAGTCTTCGTCATTTCAATCGTTGTATTCGTCAACTCGGTCGCCAAGTCGACCAACATGGAGACCGATGAATACTCCAACGCCGCCGCCGTCGCGGAAGAGGCGCTGACATCCGTGTCGACAGTGATGGCTTTCAACGCTCAAGAGTCTGTACTCGCTCGATTCAAGCGCTTCCTGTACTCGGGTGAAGATACGTACTACAAGCTGTCGCGGATCATCGCGGTCGCCGTCGCGGTCATCCAATTTCTCTCGTTCGTGCTCTACGGCTATGGTCTCTGGATTGGAGGTCTCATCGTCGCCTCGAACGACTCGGTGGTTCCGACGATGGCGAAAGCATTGCCAGCCATTTTCGTCGAGATCACCGGTCTTCTTGCCATCGGAATGGCAGCACCAGCCATGGAATCCCTTGCTGCCTCTCGAGCAGCTGCCAACTACATTGTCGAGATCGAGAAACAACGATCAGCTATGGACTGCCGGTCCGATGAAGGTATTCGTCTTGACGATCGAGGGCTTGACGGTTCAATCACGTTCAAAGAGGTCGTGTTCTCGTACCCGACGCGTCCGAAGGATATGGTGCTCAAGACGTGCTCGTTCAAGGTCGCTCCTGGTCAGCGCATTGCTATCGTTGGGCCCAGCGGAAGTGGCAAGAGCACGGTGATCAGCCTGCTCGCGCGGTTGTACGACCCGGCGTTTGGCACCATCTCCATTGATGGCCACAATATCCAGACACTGCAGTTGCGATGGCTGCGTGCTCAGTTCGGTGTTGTGCGACAGGAGCCAGTCCTCTTTGCCTCCTCGATCATGGAAAACGTGCGGTACGGTCGTGCGAATGCGACCGACGAGGAGGTTAAAGAAGCGTGCCGACTTGCTCACGCCCATGAGTTCATCCAGTCACTCCCAGACGGGTACGCAACTCAAATCGGAGCCAACGGAGGAATCCTCTCGGCTGGCCAACGCCAGCGCCTCGCTATTGCTCGAGCAGTGGTCCGGAAACCCAGAATACTGCTCCTGGATGAGGCAACGGTGGCTCTTGATCCGAAAAGTGGCGATCTCGTGCAGCGAGCTTTCGACGAGCTGATTGATCGCGAGGCTGTGACCACACTTGTGATCGCCCATCGTTTGTCCACTCTCAAGCGTGCAGATCTCGTGTTCGTGATGGAAGACGGTCGCATTAGCGAGCAAGGCCATTTTTCGCATTTGTCAACCGACCCTGACAGTCGATTCTGGGCTCTTTTTGGCGGAGACGACGGAGACAATGATGAGAATATGCAAACGCGGCTCACAAATATCGCGTTGCTGGAATCTTCCAGATACCGTGGTCCAGCTGGCGTCCGCCGCGAAGAGCGAGCTGCTCAACACAGAGATTCGACAGCACCAGCGGGCAACGCACTGTTGGGGTCATTCTATCATGCGACAGCGTATCCTGCTGGTCGGGTATCACATCAAGTTGACTCTGCTAGAAGACGGGATCCCGTGGCAGCGCTGAAATCTCCCGCAATCCTTCAGAATCCGTATGTGATGAGTGACGCACGACCAAGTGATATCGCCCTCCTCGAGTCTGCACGCAGCAGCCACGGCTTCGGAAACACGATGAAGTCGGTGGACCATGGTCGCCTAAGCACAGTGAAATCTGGGAGCGATGGCGGGCCGGAAATCCAAGCAATCCCTGTCGCGATGCCGGTTCCAGAGACGCCCAAAGACGTGGACCCGACCAAGAGCGTCTTCCAGAAGATCGTGGCATTAGCTGCTGAAGACCGCCGCTTCATGATTATCGCCATGATCACTTCATTGTTCAACGGCATCGCAAGCCCTGTGATTGTCGTCCTTCGCGCCGACATGATCCAAGACCTGTACCGTATCGAGGCACTGGACGACGACAACCAACTGCGAGGGGCTGCGAACAAGTACTTCTTCATGTTTCTCGGCGTCGGACTGGCGATTGCCATCAGTTCGTACTTGCAAAGTCTGAATTTCCGCTTGCTGGGCCGCAACCTGACGAACCGAATGCGATCGCTGGCTTTCCGATCCATGCTGCGTCAAGACATGAAGTGGTTCGATGAGCCAGGACATTCGGCCGGTGCGCTCTCTGGAATGCTTGCAAACGACACGGCGGCCGTCAAGATCATTGCGGGCGAAATCCAAGGTCGCAAGACCCAAAACTTGGTCGTCATCGCCGTTGGCTTCATTCTTTCGGTCGCAATCGGCAGCTGGCTCGTCGCGCTTGTCTTCTTCGGGATCGTGGCAGTCATCGTGGTCACGATCATGGTGGATCAGCGCATTACGTGGTACGCGGAGGAGCAAGGTGACCGTACGCTGGCGAGCTCGGGCCGCATCGCCAACGAGATCATCCACAACGTGCGGACCATCACGGAGAACAACCTGCAGGAGACAATTTTGGCCGAGTTCCGAGCGTCGCTGGACCTGCCCACCCGCGTGGCAATTCGTTCAGGGTACTCGTCTGGCTTTGCGATCGCGTTCAGCCAGGCCGTCAAATGGGTCGGCTACGGTGTGCTGGACTACGCCGGCGCGGTCTTCATCCAGAACGGCACAACCACCTTTAAGCTCTTCTACCGGTCCTTCAACTTGGCCAACGCTTCAGCAATGTGTATTGACGAGACCGCACTCTTCGTGTCGGACGAAAAGGCAGCAAACGTCGCTGCCGAGCGCACGTTCGCGCTCATGGAGAACAAACCCGACGTCGACATCGATGACCCGAACGGCGTGAAACCGGACGGTTCGAGTGGACTGGATCTGCGCGTCGATGACGTCGAATTCTCGTACCCGACGGCGCCCGAGTCGCTCGTCTTACGAAACATGACGCTCCGTGCGCGTGGCGGTCAGACGACGGCACTGACAGGCGGTAGCGACGGCGGCAAGAGTACGCTCCTGCAGCTTCTTGTCCGTTTGTACGACGTCGATGGTGGCACGATCTTCATCAACGGCATCCCGATCCAGCGGATCGACGTGCGGTGGCTGCGCTCCAACGTCGCGCTCGTGCCGCAGGACCCCGTGTTGTTCCGGCTCTCGGTGCTCGACAACATCCGTCTGGGCCGGCCCGACGCGTCGCGCGCCGACGTGGTCCGCGTGTGCGAGACCGCGGACGCGCACGCGTTCATCTGCGAGCTGCCGAACGCGTACGACACGATCGTGGACAGCGACAAGTTCTCGCGCGGCCAGAAGCAGCGCCTCGCGATCGCGCGTGCGCTATTGCTCGAGCCGCGCGCGCTACTGCTCGACGAGGCCACGAGCGCGCTCGACCAGGACAGCGAGGCGCGCGTCGCGGCGTCGCTCTACCGGCTCGCGGCCTCGCGCCAGTGCACGGTGCTGGCCGTGAGCCAGCAGGAGTCGCTCGTGCGCAACGCCGCGCAGGTGCTGGTCGCAGCACACGGCGCGATCCTCGACGACGACGCGGCGCGCGCGACTCAGGCCGCGCGCCGCCCGCCGAGCGTCTTCCGCGCGAGCTCCCACGTGAGCGCGAGCACGGGCCCGACCAACCGCTTCTCGTCCATGGCCGGCGACTCGTCGGGCGTCCACTGGGTCTGAAACTGGCCCGTCGAGGGAGCGTCCGTCCGCTCATGTCCGACCTCTTGCCTTGCCTTCCCACGTGAGAAAGGCAGCACGACTATTTGTTTATCAAAATAAGGTATATATCGTAACTGATTTAACATAACAAGGTGATCCTCTGCATCATTGTCGGATTGGCAAGTCGCACAGAATGTTCTGATCACAACACGGTACATCGAACCATGAGATGTCAGAACAAGGTGGACTGAATCCTTCCCGCAACATTTCGTATCAGCGAGTCGCACGAAGGTACCGATAGTGAAGTGGTCCACACTTTCAACCCCCAAGAAAGGCGACCCTGAAATCGGGTTTATTTTGTGCCATTCTCGTCTTCGTGGGCCATGGCGCCACCACGGACGATCATGCGGCAGACCGACGACACGGTCTCCTCGGGGCTGCGGCAGCTGCTGCGCGCCGAGCGGGCCTTCGAGGCCACGCTGCGCGCCGCGGACGCGCAACTCGCGCGCAAACTGCGCTTCTGTGGCGCCGGCCGACCCGACCCGACGGCCGTCGCCGAGTGGCTCGGCGCCACGCGCCAGTTGGCGCGCTTCCACGCGCTGTTCGCCGACAAGCTCGAGCAGCTGCTCGACGACGCGAGCGCCGGGCTCGCGCAGGTCGAGTCCGTGCTCGGGGACTTGCTGTGTGTCGTACGCGTCGCGGTCGCGCCGCTCCACGTGCGTCGCGCCGAGTTTAAAGAGGCGTTCGACGGACTCGCCAAGCGCAAGAGCGACGCGGCGGCCGCCGTGCTGCGCGAGTTCCTGCAGGCCCATCAGCTCACGTGCCAGCAGTTCGTGGCGCTACCCGTGCGCCACCTCCACGATCTGGTCGAGCACGCCGACATCGTCGTCGGGTCGCCCTCGCTGACGCGCGTGTGTGAGGCCACGAAACAGTTTTTGGCGGATAGCGAGCGAGAGGCCGCCAGTGAGGCCCAGCTCATCGCGCTGCAGAACCAGCTACAGGGATCGCCACTGGAAATGGATCTGAGCAGCCGCGAGCTGCTGTGTCGAACCGAGATCACGTTGTCCCGAACAGCGAGCGGCGAGGTCGGCGTCGTGCTGGACCAGTCTCCGCAGCCGCTCCACGACGTGTACTGTCTCGACGATGGCACAGTCTTGTTTCTCGACAAGTCGGCACAGGCATCGTCGCAGTCGCTGGGCCTGTGCATCAACCTAAAGAACGACGCCGTGTTCCTTGAACCCGTGCCACGATCGGTCGGCGAGGCCTCCTCCCACCCGGCCGCGATCGTCTTGGCTGGCCCGTCTTCGAGCCTCCTCGTCTCGTGCAAGCCAGAGGCATCGGTCACAGACTTCCACAAGCTTGTCGACGTGTTGACAGCACTGCTCGCGCACAACGATGGCCGCAGGCAACAGCTCAAGGGGAGTCGCAGCGTGGACGACCTGGACCTCCCCGACGATCTCAAGGCGATACTCAAGTCACCGCAGCCGCCACTCGTGACGTTCCCATGTTTCCATGACGACGAATTGCCGGGCGTGTTTTGGATGCGCAGTCCACAGGGCGACGCGTGGCAGTTTGTTGAGCTCGTGCAGTTTGCATCGTCGTTGCTGATCTTTGCGATCAGCGGGTGGCGACGGCACCATTTGATCCATCGTCTCGACCTCGCGGAGCCCAGCGTGTCGGTATCGGAGGTATCTTGTAGCCACGAAAACTGGAGCCTGCGGCTTATCGGTGCTGCAGTGTCGAAAGAGATTGATATCGTCTCGGAGCGGCGAGCGCGGATTGATTTTTGGTACGATCAAATCTCAAAGACTATCGATGCCGCCGTAGCGGCCAGAAAGAAGCGCGAAGAGCAGGAAGCTCGAGCAGCGAAAGCCGCCGCCGCTGCCGCTGAGGCTGAAGCACGGAGTGCTGCGGCGGCGGCCGCAGCGGCCGAGAAGGCTGCCGCTGCGAGCAATGCAGCCGCCGTGGGCGATGAAGACGCTTTCATCAATGTACGCGCGAAGAAGCGGCCACGAAACATGACCCCAGTCGCTGGTACGGTTGCAACGAATTCGACGACGACGACGCCTGAAAAAGCGCCGGTCGGCGATCCGCAAGTCGTGGAGAATAGCGAAGCCAAACCCGCGTCAGCGACTAAGAAACGACGAAGCATTGTCAAGGACCCTCCTGTTCAAGACGTTGCTGAAGCGGCTCAAGAGGCCGTAGACGGAGACGGTGATTCAAATGAGCATACCCAACCAGACGCAGCCTCGACATCCAGATCAGCGACAAAGCGACAGCGCACACCACCTGTGAAGACGCCAAAGCAGCTCTGGGTACGGAGAAAGACCGACGACCCCGACGACCAAGAGCTCGAAACGACTCAGCCCGGCGATCATGGCTCAGAAAGTCTTGGAGCCTCTGCTGATGAACCAGTCAGCGAACCTACAGCTACGGGTGGCGCAGAAGACGCGATTCGCATCATTTTCACAGGGATCGAGCCTTCGGCCAAGACGTTTAAAAAGATCAACGCGATCCCCGGAGCCGTGTACGAGGAAAACATTGAGAACGCGACCCATGTGATCGCGCCGAAGAACACGTTGAAGCGCACCGTCAAGCTGTTGTGCGGCATCTCTGCGTGCGATCACATTCTGGACGAGCGATGGCTCGACGAGTCGGCACGTCTGCGCACGTGCGTGTACGAGCGGCAGTACTGTCTCAAGGACGCCAAGGCCGAGGCCAAGTGGGGCTTTGATCTCGTAAAGACCATGTACGACACGCCCAAGGACCAGCGCCGCCAACTCTTTGCTGGCCGTCGCTTCTTCATCACGCCCCACAAGACCGTGTTGCCGCCCGTGCATGATCTGGTCAAGATCGTCGAGCAAGCGGGCGGGTCCGTCGCGACCTCGGGACCCACGCGAGATGGGGACCTCGTGATCACGACCGAGGCCGCGATGGCGACGGCCGCGGTCGCTAAGGTCGTCGCCAAGTGCGAGCGCGTGTACTCGCCCGAGCTCATCTTGAGCAGCATTCTCCAGCAGCGCGTGGATCTGAGCCAGCACGGTCTCACCTCCGGAGCCGCCAACGGGAAGACGCCGTCGCGCAGCCGGGGCGCCACGCGGTCCTGAGCCGACGGTACAGTTGTGGATCACGGAGGAAGATCGCGATGCCGCAAACTCCGCGTCCGTGCCACGTACTCACACACGACTGCGTACCGTAGAACGAGGAGGGCGTCCATGTGGGCGCCCACGGTCTGATAAACATGATTTCGCGGGCTAGGTTTCCGTGTCCTCAGGCGTTTGGTCTCAGCTCCGTCGGACCGACACACCCGACGGTCGGTTGCCGAGCATTCCCGCAACGGCGGGAACGTCAACGTTCTGACGTTCCCGCTGTCGCCGACGGTCAAAGAGTCCGAAGATTAACTGGATCGTTGCATTTGGGCCCTACCCCCTGGGAGCTCCTGGAGAGGTGGGGGATGGAGCCTGGTGCAACTGAGTCATTTCAAATCCAGCGACTGGACCGCGACGATGATTGTGGATGGCGAAATTTGGAAAACCAGCAGCCAGACAGCTCCAAAACTCAAGTCCTCCAAGCAAAAGGCTAAACCCTCTGCTCGGATTTGGGGGTCTACAGTTCTCGGCCGAGTATAATACTAAGTCTGCGATGGAGAGACCCTACTGCCTCCTCCCCCCCCCTGCCCATGGGCGTGGATGGACTCAGGCGGAGGCAGAGTCAGACTCGTGTTTTTGATCAGCGAAGTCTTTGGATACGCGCATGGAGACGAAGGTCAGCAATTAACGGTCCGGGCCAATCATCATGATGTATTCGTTTTCAACAGGTAGTGGTTCTATTCTCCATGGGTTTTCAATGATATGATAGATGTATTTGTTTACACAGGTGATGGTATTTACAGGGTATTAGTCGCTTCCTCGTCTCAATTGTGGGTGATTCAATTAGGCCATGTTTTGTTTTATCCACAATGGAGGTGTGGACCCACCGCAAGGGAGGTTTTGGTTGTGGGTCAACGATTGTGGGTGATGAAGGAGGCAAAGCACAGGCACATCCCCCAACCGTGGCCGGCCGAAACCACGTGTGACAGTTGCATCTATTGATCCTGTGGGGGTCTCGTGGTGAGGACGCGCATTCAAGATATAAGTTTATTGAGTGCATTTTATCATGCGTTTATATAGATACGCATAAAACACTAATTCAATTTGATTCAGTATGGTTTATCAAAGGATATGGGTTTTAATATCCACCTCACGGCACCCCGAGGATGGCAATCAGACGTGGGTTTTGCTCGTTGCCTTGTCATTATCAAAAAAAAAACGCTCGAGTAACCAAGTGAGAGCACCAAAATGGACTCTGGCACGATCTCAATCTCGATCGGAGATGCCCGCTCCAGCACGTGTCTCGTGCTGCCTCGAAGCCATGAGCTCGTGCGACAAATCCAGTCGTTGCTCCCGGCCAACGCGCTCGCGCAGTTCGAGCCGATTCGCTCCAGCCCCCCGGTGGCTCCGTACAATGCCTATCCCAGCACAAGCCACGTCCGAACCCACGACCCCATTCCCCAGTCCGAGCCAACCGAAGCTACACGCCCCGGGTCACATCGATCCGCAGCCGTGGTCCAAGCGCTGCTCCATCGCCCTTGCTCGCCCCTCAGCCCCGCTTCGGACGATTCGAGCCGCCGAGCGACCGTTCCGCGAGGCTCGAGCTCTTCGTCACGCAAGAAGCGGTGCCAGGTCGTGGACTGTGGCAAGATCTCGGTGAGCCAGGGCCTGTGCCGAGCCCACGGCGGCGGTCGCCGCTGTCTCGTGGAGGGCTGCTCCAAGGGCGCCCAGAGCCGAGGGGATTACTGTTGGAGCCACGGCGGTGGCCACCGGTGCGAAGTGCCTGGCTGCATGCGCAGCCGCAAGACCAAGCGGTTCTGCAACGCTCACGTGAACTGCGGCTCGGACGCGACGCAATCATTCCCCCGTCGCTTGGCGCCACGCAAGACCCCCGTCGCCCAAGTGGATCCCTCGCCCCCACGATCGATGGAAACCCTGGCCACGCTGCCACGGCTGCCGAGTCTCCACTTGACTCTGCAGCAGCCGTTCCCGCGCGAGCCGTCGCCCCTGCGGGAGCTGTGGGCGAGCCGGCCCAGTGCATCCTCCACTTTTAGTTGTTGAGCGTACGGTATGTGCCATGTAATAGAGAGAAGAGAGAAGGTGTTCAGACGCAACGCTTGAAGAACCAAAGGAGCCGCGTCAATGCGCAAACGGCCGGAGAAGAGAACGCATTCATTCCGGAGGCTCATGGAAAGCGGAGACCGTGGTTGGGGCTCTGCTTCAACGGTACGGAACCCTGGGGGCAGCCGATGGGTCCAGTCGCACGGACCCGTTTGGTTCATCTCGTGTGGAGTGACGTGGTGGATCTCC
>JAADVT010001027.1:0-11048 GCA_023335895.1 Pythium rishiriense
GGATTTGCAAACGGGAAACGGCGTTTGACTTCTTTTTATGTGATAAACACGACACACTTGATCATTTTTGCAATTGAGCAGAATTAACAAGACTACAAAGATAATTTTGTCGTTCCTAATATTCTGTCGCGAAGTGTAGTGTTGCCGTTAAAAATATTGTGTTCGTAACGGAGCTGATACAGTACCCCCTTGTTGTGCTCTCGTAACCACTTCGCACAGTCTTGACGTTAACGGTAGTTCTTAACCTCAGTGCCTAAAAAATCATCGACGTTAAAGGTAGTTCTTAACCTCAGTGCCTAAAAAATCACCGCCCAGGTTTCCCCAGCTGGGATTCGGAATCAGTGAGTCCTGGGTCCTGATCCGACTCGCCGGACGCGTCACGAAGGTCTCAGTTACGTTCAGCGGAGATTAGCGGAGACTATGGAGAAGCCGAAAGTCGAGCCCATGAAGAAGCCCCACGCGCCCACCAAGCACTTGCAGGAGACCAAGAAAGCCAAGGACGTCGCCGACGACACCAGCGTCGGCGTGGATGTGGGCGCTGGCGACGATGACGACAGTGTCGCGCTCACCGAGGCCGACGGCGCGCTCCGCGAGGGCCCAGCGCCGCACTTGCTCTCGCGCGAGTCACTCGGACTGCTGGCACAATACGCGGCCGTCGGGCTCATCAATGGCGCGCTGCCCAACACCATCATGCCCTTCCTCACGTACTACCTCAACATGGAAGGTGCTGCGACGACCTCGGCGCGCGCGCTGCTTGGCATCCCGTGGTCACTCAAAGTCTTTATCGGCATCCTTTCAGACTGCGCGCCCATCGGCGGGTACCGCCGTCGGCCCTACATGGTAATCGGCTGGAGCGTTGCGTCCCTTTGTCTCTACACGATGGCGTATCTGCCGCTCGGGCCACCGTATTTTTCGAACGCGGCGTTGCGAGCGATCAAACCCGAGAACTACTCGCCGGCCGACACCATGGCGCTCAACAAGTCAGCCCCCTCGGGCGGTGCCGTGTACATCGTGCTCATGATGCTCGCGTCGCTCGGGTACCTCTTTGCCGACGTCGCTGCCGACGCAATCGTCGTCGACTACGCGCAGCGCGAACCGCTTGCGACGCGTGGCCGCACGCAGACCGCGATCTACTCGGTGCGGTTCCTCTTTGGCATCTTTGCGCAGATGCTCGTGGGCTTTGGGCTCAATACCCCTGATTACGGTGGCGACTTCAAGCACGGCCTCTCCTTCCCGGCCGTGATGTTCATCCTCGCGACGTTCTGTGTGCCCGTCGTGCCCATGACCTGGTTCTTTGTGCGCGAGCAGAAAGTCGAGGCGCCGCACTTCAAGTCGTACTTGCGCGACCTGTGGGGTATCATCCAGAGCAAGGCCGTGTATCAAGTGATTGCCTACAGCTTCTGCGCGAGCGTGTTTGGCGGCTTCAGCTACGTTGCCTCAGACCCAATCACGTCGTACTGGGTCCACGCGACGAGCTTCAACCTGAGCATCAGTGGCGTGCTGGGCAGCGGCGTGATGGTCGCGACGCTCGTGTACACGGGCAAGTACGGCCTCGACTGGAACTGGCGCACGATGCAGGTGGTCACGACGTTCGTCATCGTGGCGATCGACGCGATGTGCACCATGGTCGTCACGTGGGATATCCTGCGAAGCAAGTGGTTCTGGCTCGGGTTGCCCATCGCTGAGGCCGTGCCCGCGGGTATGAGCTTCCTCATCTCGACGTACGTCGTTGTCGAACTCGCTGGCAAGGGCCACGAAGGCGCGATCTACGGCCTGCTAACTACTGTCGGCAACCTGGGCAGCCCGTTCGCGCTCACGCTCACCAAGACCGTGAACGCCCCGTTTAAAGTTCACAACGACGACATCATGAACGACACATACGAAGTGCGACGCGACGTCACGATCACCATTCTCATTTCCTATGCCGTCAAGATCGCCTCGCTCGCGTTCCTGCCGTGGCTACCGCGCCAGAAGGCAGAGACGCAGGCGCTCAAGAAGCAAGGCGGCTCGAGCCGCGCAATGGGGGCCATCACGATCGCGTATTTGCTCTTTGCGCTGGTCTTGTCAATCCTGTCCAACCTGTTGAGCATTTTCGACAGCACGCGGTGCTCGTGGGTCACGGGTGGATGTGAGGAGTACGAGAGCTAGCTGAGGATGTGTATTTACTACGAGGGTTCATATAGATCATATAAAGAGACAAGACCATCCACCGTGCGATCGGACAGGAGACGGATAAGAGTGCAGGAAAAGCCAAGTTATAGATGAAAGACGACGCGATGACGATGGTTGGGAACGTTGGAGCCAAGCTTAGGCCACCGGTCGCAAGCGACGCAATCCATAGGCCGGGCGAGTCGGCGCCGGTGTTGTAGGCTCCGGGGTCGTAGGTGCAGGAGTCGGAGCAGGTGTCGTAGTGGTGGGCGGCGCAGGGCCCTCTTCCTGGGTTCCCGATGGAGTCAATGTGGTGGGGGATGGGGTTGTTGACACTGGTGTCGTCGGCGCACGCGTTGTCGGCACTGGCGTTGGGACCTGGGTCGTCGGGGCTGGAGTCGGCTATGTCGTCGTCGGCGCAGGCGTTGGCGCCTGGGTGGTCGGTGCCGTTGTCGGTGCCTGGGTAGTTGGCGCAGGCGTTGGTGCCTGGGTGGTCGGTGCCGGCGTTGGTGCCTGGGTGGTCGGAGGCGGGGTCTCGGGACCTGCGGTGCTCGGCTGTGATGCGGCTGTTGAGGAAGATGGATGCTCGTACGGCGGGGTCAGCGTTGTCGCCTCTGGCGTGACAACTGGGGTATTCTCAAAGGAGCCGTTAGGCGTCGGCGAAGGCGTGGTCACGGCAGGTGTCGGTGATGATGTTGTTGGCTCTGTTGTCGGCGCGGGTGTCGTCGGCGAAGGCGTGGTCACGGCAGGTGTCGGAGATGACGTTGTTGGCTCTACTGTCGGCGTGAGTGTTGTCGGTTCCGGAGTCACAGCAGGCGAGCCCGTTGGTGTCGACGGGGATTCCGATGTCTCCTGTCGAGTCGGGCTCGGACTGGGAACGGCATGCGGTGCGACTTCACAGAGCACTGGGGATGGCGTAGGCGCTTGCGTCGTCGGTTCCGGGGTTGGAAGAAAGGGAGGGCACGTCGTCCTGGGCACACACTTGAAGTCGCCGCTGGTGGTCTTCTCGCACTGGGATCCATTAGGAAGCCCATGTTGAGGGCCGGGACAATTGCCCTCAGATTTACCACGGCACAACACTGTACCACTCGTGCAGTAGGAACCACGATGAGTGACCCACAGAGGCGTCCAACCGCTCGACGGCGGGCATGTCTTGGGGATGCTTGGGTCGATCGCACAGCCCGTTGACGTCGTTAGCGGCGCGTTGTCGGCAGCGCGCACACCGAGCCACCAAGGAGCACCGACGGCAAAGAAGAAGGCAGGCGAAAACTTGACCATGGTAAGTAAGAGGCTGGATTAGTTGTTGGGCCTTGGAAGTTGATGGTAGATTGTGGAGTGAGAGTTCGGGGCTACACGGAAGCCCTTCCACCTGACAAACCAGTCCTGCCTTTCACTATGCACAGCCTTGGACGCAAATCCACGCGCATCGTTCGCGAAACGCAGCAGCCGCACGAAACCTACCGTTTGCGAGTGTTCGGCGGCGTCACGTCCCAAGTACAACCATCCAGAGGAACCAGCCTGGACGCGGGGCGTAGTCAGCCCGCCGCTGCGAGCACAGCGCCGGACCGAAGCACCACACTGCCCGATGCGATGCGCTAGCCTTGTCCGGTCTATCAAAGAAGCCTAAAAATACGGATGACATCTCCCTCGGCGCCACACCGCGCAGGATCTCACTGGGACTGAGGCAATACATCCCATTGCGGTCAGCCACGGGACGAAAAGCACGTTCCACGCGGGTTCCAACGTCGCAAAGCGGCCAACGCGCTTGACACGCAGCACGCGACCGCGCTGACCACCTGGCGACACCACCCACAATCGCGACGACCGCAGGGGACGCGAAAGGTCGCGGCCACATGGGTTCACGTTTCGCCACTTATTTACGGAAGTATCCCTTTAAATACGTAGTATACCATAGATACACCGCGCGCCCTCCTAAACCCGGGCTTCCGTCATCGCCACAACCACTTCTTCTTATTCCAACGGGTCCAGCGAGAACGATGACGGCGCTGCTCGTGGAGCTCTTCCGCGCCGACAAGGACGTGCTGTCGGTGCTGCTGCGCTTCCTCAACTACCGCGACTACAAGACGCTCTCGAGCGTCAACCGCGAGTGCGCGGCCTCGGCGCTGCGCGCGCAGGTCTTCTCCCACAGCCGCGTACGGCTGCCGTTCCCGCGCATCGTCGCGGACCGCGTCGACTGGGCGCACTACCACGCGCACACGTTCCTGCGCGGCGTCACGCCCGACATGCTCGAGCACATCTCGTCCGTGTCCATCCCGCACAGCGAGGTCGCGCAGGCGCTCGCGGCGCTGCCCTTTCTCGACACGGTCTGCATCTGGAGCGTGCCCAAGCAGGCCATCCGCGACACGCAAAAAGCACACAAGAAGCGCCAGCACCAGCAGCGCCGCCGCGACCAGGACGAGGCGCGCCGCGCCACGCGCGAGATGCGGGTCGGGGACTTTGCCGCGCTGTCGATGATCACCGAGCTCCATCTGCACCGCTCGGATGTGCTGGAGATGGAGGCTATCGGCGCGCTCACCAACCTCACGGCGCTCGACATGTCCAACACGCGGCTCGACAACCCCAACGACTACCGCCACATTGGCGCGCTCACGCAGCTCGAGCGGCTTAATCTGTGCGACGCGCGCGTGCGTACCGCCGGCTTCCTGCGGCGCCTGACCAACCTCAAGTGGCTCGACGTCGAAGGCACCAAGATCTCGACGCTCAGTGACATTGCGCTGCTCACGCAGCTTGAGCATCTCAACATTGGCGACGTCTGGGTCGAAAGCGGGATCGTGTCGCTACCACACCTCACCAAGCTGCGCTACTTTCTCGCGAGCTACATCGCGTCGTTCACCCCCGTCAACATCATCCTCGAGGCACCCGACCTCCAAAAATGCGATCTGCGCGGCGCGATGGTCGTCGACCTCGCGTTCCTCGCGCACTCGCCACAGCTCAAGTCACTCGATATCCGCGAGACGCGCCTCGTCGACCTTGCCGTACTCGGCGCCGTGCCCCAGCTCAAGAAACTCGTTCTCACGGCCAATCCACAGGCGCTGCGCACGATCCCTTGGGACGTGCTCACCCAGATCGACGACCTAAACGTTGAGAAGTGGTTCGCCGCGCCCGCCGAGTACGAGGTGATCGACGGAAGCTTCTTCTCGAACCTCACGGCGCTCCATGCGCTCCACATTGAGCAGATGAGTGACTTTTCGTGGATTGCCCAACCGGGTAGCTCACTGCGGCGGCTCATGATGAAAAGCTTTGCGGACGACGATGAAGAGCGGCTCTTGGAGCTGGCAAGCGACGCGCCGCTGGATACGCTCCACCTGCGCGTGCAGCACCGCGCACCGCCGGCCGTGGCCATCCAGGCGTTGAGCGCGACGCTCGTCGAGTTGCGGCTCGTGGACGCAGTCGCCGATGACTTTTCGTGGCTCCAAGCGTGCACCAAGCTCGAGATGCTTGATCTGACCGTTCGCGAGACGGCGACATGGCGCCCGCTGCCGCGCAACGGCGACTTCACGTTTTTGAAGCACCTCACCAAGCTGCGCGTGCTATGGCTCACGGGCCGCCACGACTTCAAAGACGTGTCCATCCTCACAGCGCTGCCCAAACTCGAGATCTTGCGGCTCGACAAGACGCGCATCACGGACGCATCCCCGCTCGCGCAGCTGACGACGCTCAAGCAGCTCAGCCTTGACGGCACCAAGGTCACGGAGTTTCCCGACTTGACCCGGCTCACGAGCCTCGAGGCCATCGGCGTGCCACTCAAGACCGACTGCCGCGCGTTCCACGTGGTCGGCGCGTTCCCGTCGCTGTACGAGATCTGGCACGAAGAGGGCTACAATTGCTTCTGGACGGGCCACGGGCTGGACGTGACGGCCTCGACCGGCGAGACCTGAGGCCACGGGCCGCCCTCGCAGCAGCACCTCCGGGCAGCGCGCCGCGGGCGCCGCCCGGTGCTGGTCAGGGCGGCGGGACGAGACGACTTTTTCGGCGACCTGCGCCACCGGGACGCGCTCGCCGCGAGGCAGCTGCAGCTGAGCCTCTGGGCCAGCGTCGCACTCGCGGCGCTGCTCGCGTGGTGGGCCAGCTGAGATATATTTCCAGCCACGCGAGCTACACTAGGACACCTTGGGAGCCATTTGTCTAGACTAGGACCACCCCAAACAGCTCGTTTTTGTGCAAAAAATTCACCCATCACGTTCGCCCTCTCCCTCCAGCTCCCCTCACTGTCGTCTGAGTCTGACGTAACGCGTCCCCAAGATGCTGCGCCTGCTCGCGGACGCCGCTGCGGGCGACGACCTCACGCGCCACTGGCTCGCGTTCCTCTCGCTCGAGGACCTCAAGGCCGTCACCAGCGTCAGTCGCCGAGCCGCGCAGTCGCCGCTGCGGCTCGATGTCGCAACGCGCGGCGTGTGGCGTCTGCCGTACCCGCCGCAGTGGAAGGCGACACACCAGTACCCACACGATGCCGTGCCGGCGCTACGGCTCCCGCCGCTCGAGTGGGGATCATACGCGCGCACCACATACCTCGCGACCATGGACCCGGCGGTGCGGTGCCGCATCGTGCGGGTCACCGTGCCACGCTCAGCCATGCTCAGCCACATGATGCGCGAGATGACCGGCGTGACAAGCGTGGGCACGTGGCAGTTCCACGGCGATATCGCCGACGTCAAGCAGCTCTCACCACTCCAGCGGCGTCGCATGTACAGGGTGCAGCGCGAGATCGACCTCCACGGTCTCACTTACGCGGAGACCGAGAACGACCAGGCGTGTGCGCCTCGCATCCCACTCACATCGCTCGCGCTCCACAACGCCAGCATCGTGAACTTGCACAGCATCGTGTCGCTGCGCGCGCTCACGACGCTCGATCTGGCGCTCGCCGACGTGGACCGCGAGCACAGCTCGTTCAAGTGGCTCGCGGAGCTCACGCAGCTCCAGTCGCTCAATCTCAACCGCACGGGTCTGTCGGACCTTGCGTTCCTCAAGTCTCTCTCGCAGCTCCACACACTGAGTATCGCCGGCGCGGCTGTGGGCTCGCTCGAGGGGCTTGCGGTCGTCGGTGCCACGCTCACCTCGCTGGACGTGAGCAACGTCTGGCTCGAGCACGAGCGCGTCGACCTTTCGTTTCTCAAAAACCTGCGCGAGCTACGCGCCGACCTGCTTGGCGCCATGGGCCCACTTCACATCGAACTCGGTGCGCCGCAACTCACGATATGCTCGCTGCGCAACTGCTGGCTCGAGCACCGCGAGTTCCTCTCGCAGTGTCCGTGCCTCGAGCAGCTCGATCTGCGCGACACGATCCTGTTCGACACGACGTCCCCGCCGGCTGTGCTGCCGCGACTTCGAACACTGCACGTGTCTTCCAACCCCGCGGCGATCCAAGCAATCGACTGGCAGCATACGTCACAGGTCGAGACATTGCGGCTACAAAAGTGGAACCCAGCGTTTGTGGACGGCGAGCGCATTGACGGCTCGTTTTTGGCCGCTCTGCCTCGCCTGCAACAGCTCGAGATCGCCAAGCTGTCCAAGTACAACACGTTGCCGCGAGTTTCACCACAGATCGCCTCACTCACGATCCAACAGCTCAAGCCGACCCACACGGCAGCGCTGCAACAGTTTATTGCCACGAATCAACGGCTCGAGACACTTTGCTTGGGCGCCGAAACCGCAATGCAAATGGAGCTGCCGACGCTCGCCAAGCCAGCGACGCTACGAGAGCTGCGGCTAGTCAACGTTACGCTCACGAACCTTGACATACTCGCGCACTGTGTCGATCTACGCCGCCTCGAGATCAGCGGCTTCGGCACGCTGACCCCCGACGCCAATGTGGACTCCTTTCTACCCTTTTGCTCGCGCCTCAAGACACTCAAGATCTGCCAAAACACGGCGTTCCACGACCTCACTACCATCGCGACGCTCCGCCAGCTGGAGGTGCTGAGTGTGCGCCACACGAGTGTGGGCTCGCTCGCGCCCCTCGCGGCGCTGCTCGCGCTGCGGGAGCTGGACGTGGGGTACACACACGTCACCGACTTGTCGCCCCTGAACCGGCTCGCACGGCTCCAGCGCGTCGTGCTGCCCAGCGGCGCCGCTTCCTGCGCGCTCTTCCACAACGCCGACGCGTTCCCGATGCTGCGGTCGCTCGTCCACGAGCGCGTCGACAGCGCCTGGGACTGCCTGCTGACGGGCCACGACGCGATCTTGGCGGCGTAATCTAGATGGCTACATAACCTGTACAAATCGATGTCTTCTTCGCTGTCACGGTCTCACCAAGACGTCTGGAGTTGGAATAAAGCTTTGAGAAACCATAACACGCTAAATATGATGATTATCGGAAATCATAGTTCAAGTGAAAGACTGAACACAGCCCACCGTGTAATCGGTTTGTCCGGGGTGATTACACAGGTCGAGTCCGCCTTCACGCGCCTTTCCAAACAAGAGGAAAGAAGACATCTATTCATTGTATCGCTCTTTAATACCAACAGGAGGGATGACACAGCGTAGCTCCCCCTCTCCCCTCTTCAACTTGAGGGCGTCGAAGACACAAACACTCGCCTCGGGACGGTCTCCGTTCCGAGACCCCTTTCTCACACTTTGGCTTTCACTCGTTTCCCACACCATCGTTTTCTATCCGCGTCCTCTCGATGGCTCTCTCGGCATGGGCCATAGCGGCCATTGTGGTCGCCTCGCTCTGTCTCGCGGTGCGTCAACACTCATGGCCGCGGTAAGCGATCTACTCGTTGTGGACACTGACCACTTTCTACTACGCCAGTCCTTCCTCTACACCAAGCTCATGGCGCCCGGGTTCCATGTCGCCGACAAGCACCTGTTCATCACGGGTGGCAACCAGGGCATCGGGCTCGCGGTCGCCAAGGAGTACGCCCGCGCCGGGGCTCGCGTGACCATCCTTGCACGGAACGCCACGACGCTCGAGGCCGCGCGCGTCGAGATTGAAGAAGCGTCCAGCCATCGCCACCGCGTGTGTGTGATCCAGGGTGACGTCACGGACTTTGCAGCCATGGAGCGCGCCGTGGCGACTGCGACGGCCTTCCACGAGCGCCCCATCGACCACTTGATCTGCTGCGCCGGCTGGTCCATCCCCGGTGCGTTTGCCGACCAGGATATCGCCGTGCACCGCCAGATCATGGACATCAACTTTTTTGGCGAGCTCCACACGATCAGGGCCGCCTTGCCCTCGATGAGCGCACCAGTTTCCGGTGGATCTGCGACGCTCCGGCGCCGCGACCGCCGCCGGATCGTGCTCGTGAGCTCGGGGCTCGGGCTCATCACATGGACGGGCTGCGCGTCCTACTCACCCAGCAAGTACGCGCTGCGCGGGCTCGCCGAGGCACTGCGCAACGAGCTGCTGGTATTCGACATTGACGTGAGCATCTTCTACCCGGGAAGCGTTGACACACCCGGGAACCGCGAGCAGGACCTCCAGCGCCCGAAAGAGACCGAGCAGATCCAGGGCGACGGGGCCCCAGCGACACCCGAGTCGGCTGCGCGCGCGCTCATCAGTGGGCTCCGCGACGGCCAGTTCGCCATCACCAACGAATTGCTCATCGCGGCGCTGCGGTCGATCGCCAACGGCGTGAACCCGCGCGCCAACACGCCGCTCGAGCTGCTGTTCATGCCGCTGGTCGTGCTCGTGCAGCTCGGCTACGGATGGTTCATGGACTGGGTCGTGCTGCGCGCGCGCGACGCCAAGCACCAGCAGGCAAGGGCGACGCCGACGCTGCGCACGGCGCTGGTGCCGTGAATCGCATCGGTAGTACAATACGGCACAACGGCCCATCGACTTTAGTTGTAGCGAAAGAAAATGTGTGGTTATCGTGAATCGTCTCGTCTCGACCCGTTCTGGGCAATCTAGCGCGTCTACAGACAGGAGATCGATCAACAAATACGGTGATGATCGTGGGAGGTGCCCCTGTCGCCCACTTCGATGGTGAGCATCGCAACGATGGCGGCGTCGCCGGCGACGAGCCCTCCTCATCCGAGGTCTTCTCGGCCATGTTCGCACTGGAAAAGCAACAAGGAGGGCGAGTGTGCGGCGCCACAAAGGACTGGTTCGGGCGACGGAGACTTGTGGAAGCTTTGAATTGGACCCGTTGATTACACGGTCGGGAGAAGGAAAGAGGGGGGAGCAGGTCAGGCATGACCTCCTATATCCAATAGGTCATATTCAACTGCGGCACTACAACATTCAACCATTCCTCGAAAGACCTCCCATACCGTATATTCTGACATGTCGATGCTATGCACGCCTGGAAAGAACTGCATTGCCACACATAGCCAGGACAGTTTCTGCGCCCTTCGCCTGAATTCCAGCGCGAAGATATCCGCTGGTTGTGTGCTACGTGACTGGGCTTTGTGTGCTCGCTGTACAAACGCCACGGCGACGGCCCAGTCGTCCCTTTCCCGACTGGCTTGTCGGTGGATTGTGCGGGCGTCGACTTCGCGCGCGTCGCAGTCTTTCCTCCTCGTTTCTAAAGCCCACTCGAGGACGCGCCTCACGACAACGACCACCGCAACCACAATCCGTTTTGACCGACATGACACAGCCATCGCGCGTCCATCGCGGCCGTCGTGGGCCCGCCAAGCGCCACCGACGGCCGTCCAAGACCATGGCCCTCGCGCCAGTAGCGCTGTCACCGACAGCGACGCCAGTCTCCACCACAAAAACGCCGCGACCGCCACACCGAGGGCTTCAAAAACAGGAACACAACGCACCCGCTGAGCTCGGTTTCTCGTTCGCCGGCGGCGGTTGGCTCATGTGCTACCTCTTCGGAGTCGCCAAGGCCGTCCGACGACACAATCTCCACCACACGGCGCGATTCACAGGCACCTCCGCTGGCGCGCTCGCCGCCATCGGACTCACACTCGACGCCGACTTTGAC